>BPLR01000014.1:0-81235 GCA_021605095.1 Caerostris extrusa | reverse complement strand
CCCTCATTTGCGTATAGCATGAGAGAAAATCTGAAAACTCTCACCAGGATGTTTGACTAACGAGACAAGAGGCTGAACATCCCAAACGCCATCGAGTCTTTGTTTTTGAAACAGTTTCTACAACAAAGCAAATTCAGCCAATTGAACCTCAACCCTAATGCTCACCAGCGGCCCACGTTACCACTGAGCGACGAGTCAAGCACTTTGTTTTAAAACTTCTATAACACAAAAATTATAACTTGCATGCTGCTCACATTTGTTGCAAGCACAAACAGCGACTTCTTTTTTTCAGAATGTTTTTTTCTATCCAATTTGTAGAACACAGTTATTTTTCATTCATCAAATAAACTTCTAGTAAAATTAAATTAAATAATTAAATTTTTGAATTGATGTGTGTCACCGTAGCAGTATGTAAGGGCAAATGTATCTTCAAAAGTACGTGTTGAGTTTTAATTTTGGTATTGTTCATCATGTATCAGATTAAAATAATAACATTAGAAAGGTAAATTATAAAAGCTTAATAATAATTTATAAACATTTTTGAACTTTTAAAAACTTTTCCATACAATTTTTAAAATCGAATGTCTTTATTTATTTTAAACAATAGTGAAAAAGATTTTTTACTTGTAATTTTTTAAATAAAAAATATCTAAAGAAGTTAAAAATTTATCTGAAAAAACTATTTGAAAAAGTTAAAAATTTATAGTTCTAAATTGATATATTAACTTTTAGGTATCGTGGGGATGAAAAATTGGAAGGAAATGAACGCACCATCATCAAAAGTGAGTCGGAAAGCAACACCTACACGTTGACTCTGCGCGACCTCAAAAATCGAAGACACCGCCAAGTACACTTGCAAGGCTGTCAACAAGTATGGAGAAGCTCAAGAAACAGCCCAGATTACCATCAAGGTCGGTGCTTACAAAAATTAAGGAAGTTTCCATTTGCAAATAAATGTTTATTTGATATTGTCATAATTTATCTTATTAATTTTGGGGTTGAATAATTAAACATATATATATATATATATATATCGGCTGTACCAAATCACGCGTTGCTATGGCTCAAAAAAATTAAATGGTAAAGAAAACAGGAAACACACGTTTCTAATATGTTTAACTTTACAATATTTACAATATTTTACAATATTTTATGTTGTTCCGTTATCTCGTGCAGATATAGTTTTAGTTTAGTTTGTCACTCTACGGTCATTTTTGCACACTTCGGGCTAATTAGACCGAGACCTAGGTTTAACGTGGTTTCCGAACCAACAACAAAACCCCCGTGGTTCCAAAGGCCAGAGCGCTACCCAATCGGCCATCATTTCAGATATAGAGATTGTCTGGTTTGACGGGGGCCATATTTTAATATACATGTGGGAAGCAATTTTTATCTAGCACACACACTTCTAAAAATTTTTCTTGAGATTTGTTGATGGGAATTGCAATCTCTTAAATTGAAATGGCACATTCGTAGGAATTATAAGAATGCAAGGAATGAGAACATCTTCACCTTTGAAAGTTGATCAAAATTGTCGCTTATATAACGTTGTTTTAATTTTCTTACTGCAAGTTTTGACTCGTTGATATTTTGCAACATGAAATTAGCATTTGCGATTTTCAATTGCAGTACGTGGGGTGGCATCCCTGGCAGATGTAGTGAATTCAAAAGGGATGATTGGTACCCTCTGAGTATCGCAGTCTTTTGAATATCTTAAGATTGTGCTATTAAGATTCATGACTATTGTGTACCAATACCAAATTTTCGGACTATGGTATAACAATGAAATTCTGAATCATAGAGTGCGATTAAAATTCTGGATTGCGGAGTGCGATTAAAATTCTGGTTGTGGAGTGCGATTAAAATTCTGGTGCGGAGTGCGATTAAAATTCTGGCCTGTGGAGTGCGATTAAAATTCTGGATCGCGGAGTGCGATTAAAATTCTGGATCGCGGAGTGCGATTAAAATTCTGGATTTGCGGAGTGCGATTAAAATTCTGGATCGCGGAGTGCGATTAAAATTCTGGATCGTGGAGTGCGATTAAAATTCTGGATCGTGGAGTGCGATTAAAATTCTGGATCGTGGAGTGCGATTAAAATTCTGGATCGTGGAGTGCGATTAAAATTCTGGATCGTGGAGTGCGATTAAAATTCTGGATCGTGGAGTGCGATTAAAATTCTGGATCGTGGAGTGCGATTAAAATTCTGGATCGTGGAATGCGATTAAAATTCTAGATCGAGGTGCGATTAAAATTCTGGATCGTGGAGTGCGATTAAAATTCTGGATCGCGGAGTGCGATTAAAATTCTGGATCGCAGAGTGCGATTAAAAATTCTGGATCGCGGATGTGCGATTAAAATTCTGGATCGCGGAGTGCGATTAAAATTCTGGATCGCGGAGTGCGATTAAAATTCTGGATCGCGGAGTGCGATTAAAATTCTGGATCGCGGAGTGCGATTAAAATTCTGGATCGCGGAGTGCGATTAAAATTCTGGATCGCGGAGTGCGATTGAAAGTCCAAACCATTTACGCGATTGAAATTCTGGATCATGGTGTGCCATTGATATGATGTAAGATTAACTATGGAGTTTTACAGCTTCTATTAATCCATTTCCTGAGAAGCCTTACAATGCTTAACATAAAAATCAGATGTATCTTGGATGTACTAACAACCAATGGATTTCGTATTAAAAAATTCAATAACTTTGACAATTTTTTAACTTTTTTTTTTTATCAAAATTGTAAGTCGGTAAAAGGCATTTTGTTTCTCTCTGTTCACTTTATTTATTTAATTTAGTATTGTGTTCACTAATTCTAGGATACATCGCATTGTGTATCTATTTATCCTTAATACTCAAAGATCACTGATATGTAATGTATTCATTACACATCAATAAAGATTTCAACTTACTTGAAATAGTATAATTTAATATGATAACAAGCACGATTTTTATATTTATTTGTTTTTATTTGGCAGTTATTCTTACATTTTAAATTAATATCACTAGTAAAATTATAATGATTATATATAATTCTATTTAACAATTTTCCCAGAACCTGTTGCCCCACAAATTGAAGAAATGGAAGATGTAGAGGTGCGTTACGCTGCTCCAGCTAGATTGAAAGCAAAGATATCAGGTTTTCCAAAGCCCGATGTTAAATGGTAAATCATTTTTTAAAATCTATTTACATTTTAAACCCTTTCTTAATGTTCAGTTTCTTTTAATCTTATTTATTTCCACTATTTTTCTTTTAAATACTTTCAATAACATGAAACAAATTAGCTTAATTATTTCGATTAGTTTTCTTTAGTAAGAAGAAAAAAAATATTCACCTTTAAAGGTGATTTATATATTCATAGTTTTTTCCCCGAATTCAAATTTGTTGAATAACATATGATCTTGAAATGTTGATTTAGAAACATTAAAAAGAGTGTAATAAGTATCTTTCATAATTAAAAAAATCTTATTTAATTAACTAACTGCCTGGTACTATTGTCTATGTTGGACCATGGCCGTCTGCCTTTGGCACCACAGGCCCCAGATTCCTAAACAGGAGATGTTTTCTTTTCACGGGGGGTATTGTTGTCAGCTGTACGCCCAACAAGCACGACACAGTTACCGCTAAATCAATACTTACGGTTTAAAATGAATTTCGAATCCCAGCAAGCATCCATGGCATCGCCGGACTCGAACCCGAAATCTGTAGCACTGAGAGCACCAGACGAAAGCACTAGAATGCTTGTCACTCGGGTCTCAGGTCCCACTTTAATTAATAAATGCTTAATATTAATAATACTTTAATATTTACTTAATTTACTTCATTAAATGCGAAAATATGCAGTACATTTTGACTGTAATAAATTGATTTAGTAAAAATAAATTTATAAATTTAATTTTTTTTTTTTTTTTTTTTGAATAATTGTAATTTGCTTTAACATATTTAAGTTTTAGCATATTTTTATGCTTTTTGTCATATTTTATGCAATGCTTTTAGCATATTTTATCTTTCTTTTTAATAATTTTCTTAATTTAAAAAAATTTATAATACATTCAAAACACTCTAATGCTTGACTTTCCACTTCATAAAACATAAATTCTGATTTGATTAAATATGCATTTATGAGCCAATTGAAAAATGGCCGTTCAAAATTATTTCTTTTTAACTTCCAAGCAAAAAAAATTTTGTTTACTAGAGAATTATTTTAATTTTTAATTTTATTAAATAAACGGTGGTGAAACACAGAGTAATATATCACTTTTAAAATCCTTTTCGTAAATATGCCACTCAAAAATCCGTTATCCACTCAAAAATCCGTTACTTAAATTTTAACACCACTAACTTTTTAAATCGAAATTTCTTTTATTCATATGTATCATACGTTTTTCTAAACGTAGGTTGCAAGGGTTTATGTCCCGTGAAGGCCAGCGAAATGTTCGAAAATCTCAGCCCATCTCGAGAAATTTGACAAAATTACGCTTTGTCCATCAAAAGTGTGAAGAGCGAAGAAGTCGGATGCTACACTTGCCAAGCTTCAAATCAAGCCGGAGAAGCCAAAGCAGAATGCAACCTCACGATTAAAGGTATACAAACATGCGATTGATTCTTGGCTTTACCAAATCTAATAAAATAAAAGGAGTAAAAATTCTTTTGGAATATTTTTTTCACCCGTTTAATGAATTTTTTTGTTTTTTTCTTCCTTAATGCTGGTTCTGGAGTTTACTCCAGGGACTTTAAAAAGTCTCAACAATGCCATTGGTGCGAGTTGTACAAATTTTGATGGTGAAGTGACTGCCGTTCACATGACATTGAGAGAGATCGCTAAAAAGAGAAGAACAGAACAGATATTTATCGATTCACAGGCCACTATTAGAGCTATTTCTTAAGTGCCTTCTTCTGTGCCTTCAAAAAATAGTTCTGTTCTTGGATGCCAACTTTGATCGATTCCTTGATAGAAGGTGGACACTCAATGTTACCCTGCAATGGATACCAAGTCATTGTGGTATTGCGAATAACGAATTTGCAGATATCTTTGCTAAGGCCGGATCCAACCTTCTCAACCAGATCCTCCTATTAACTACCATAATAATTATTACAGCTAGGTTTAAGGCCAGATATCATGAAATTATTTCCAACTCAACCAGAGGGAAGACTTGGAGTTCCTTAATGGATAATCCCATTCCATATGATTTCCCCAGACATGTTGGGGTAGCCAATTTCAAAACAATAACTGGACATCATTATCTTGGGAAACTCCTTCACAGATTTGGACTAACAGACTCTCCGACTTACCCACTTTGCTGGTTTAATTTGACATGAGTGGTAACCACTTGAACTGCTCTCATGGACTAATTTACATAGTAGCTGTAAATACTCCGAAGGATTTTAATTAGTTTGTGTGTTTCTGAATTGTATTGGGCTGCCCATCATACACTGTTGGCAGTCATACCTAGGTTTGGTGTAGGTTATAAAAAATATTTTTTTTCTACGTTTCTTACTGGCCTTGATTTCTGACTGTTAGATCTGAAATCATAGTAAAAGATAGCATATCTTACATATATTTTTCTTTTAATGCAGGCCAGTTGCCCGTGTTCGTTAGAGATCCAAAAGACCAGTCCCTCGACATTGGAGAGCAGTTCAAATTCGAAGTTGAAGTACATGGTTATCCTGAGCCTGAAATTACATGGTAATATAATATTACACATCCCATTACTGTTTTTGTCTCTATTTTATAATTATTAATAATATGAAATAAATACAGCAGAAATTATTTTGAATATATAAAAAAAAGAATATAATAGTGGAATTTTTTGTTGAATTTGCAGAAGAGTAGCATATAAATAGAATTTTTGCAAGTTAATATACTGAAGTTTTTAAGAACCAACTTGATACATTAAATACATGACTACTTTTTACCTGGATCAAATTCGGTTGAAAGTTTTTAATTATTTAGTTCTATTCTAACTCGCAAGTCTATTTAATATTTAATATAAATCCAAATAGTTAAAAATAGACTAAAGCAAAACGGAAATTTTTAGAGATGTTATAAATGTAAATATTTAAAAGTCTTAAAATTTAGGAAATTAATGGTATTGAAAAATTAATTTAACATATTCAGTACCAAATTTTTGTCTACGCAAACTGTGATTTATCACTGTAAACTGTAACTACGACTGCTACGACGTGCAAGTTTCGGTTGATTTTGCTCGCAATATTACCTTGCTAACCAATGATAAGTTGAATAAAAATATTCGAAGTAATCGTATTTCTTAGGCTGAAGGACAACAAACCTGTTGAGACTAACAGCCATATACAAACTTCAAAAGTGGAGATGTTTACAAACTGGAGGGCACAATTAAGGCAGTTGAAGATGCAGGGGTTTTCACTTGCAAGGCTGTCAACAAAGCTGGAGAAGATTCAAGAAAAGCTACTCTTAAAATTGCAGGTAAAATTTATTTTTTATTTCAATATGTATTCACACTGTCTTACAAAAATTCTACATTTTGAAGAAGTAATTAAACAAACGAATTTTCTTAAATTGCAGATTTTGCTCCCAAAGTAACGGAAAAGCTGTCATCGTCAATTAATCTGACTGAAGGTGAACCCTTAAATCTAAAGGCGAAAATTTCAGGAAAGCCTGTTCCGGAAATCAAATGGTAAGTAGATTTAGACTAATATTACGGATTGCTTTTTTTTTTTTTTTTTCTTATTGCAATTTCTCAAAAGGTAAACTTCTTCCCAAAAATATTTTAATACAAAAATTCGATATAAAAAAATTTACTCAAAAGTGTGATACAACAGTAATAAGTGTCTCGTTCTATATGTGTTAAGTAATAAAAGTGTATTTTTAGAATGTAGTAAGTTTCAAATTATGTATTCAAATTCCAGAAAAGTCATACCATACTATCTTTAATTTTTTTATATTTTAATTACTATCTTGAAACTTGGGCATATCTAAATGGGCAGTACTTCTCCCCCTAAGATCGTCAAAAACCTTTTGGTATATTTTGTGACCCCGTGAACTCATTTTGATTTCGGTGGAGATGCTTTGGTACAACGCTTGCCTTTATGCAATTAATTTTAATAGTATGCATTGAACTTCAAAACTATATTATTTCCAACTCATTTTGATTTCAGTGAAGAATTTTTTTAATAAATTTATTCTTAAATCGAAAAGATTTTTGACATTTTATTTTATGGGGTTCTGAAAATAGAAATAATAAAATAGGTTCAAAATTTCTTAATCGTAATTTTTCAGGGTGAAGGATGGCAAACCCCTGAGGCAGAACAGCCGAACGACCACTTCTGTATCCCCAGACGGAACTGCAGAACTCAACATAGCTAATATGACTCACGATGATGCAGGGGTTTACAAAGTGGTGGCCACGAACGACAAGGGACAAACGGCATCCGAAACGAGCGTGGGTCGATTGTAAGTTTATATCAATTTAAAATTTAAAAAATATATATATTGTGTGTTGAATTTCCTAAATAAAAAGAATTCAACTTTTAAGTTCAGATTTTAATATTTGAAAATATTTTAATTCTCTCTACTTCAAAACTGAATGACAGCCTGATGGTCAATTGGCTAGCGCTCTGGCCTTTGGTACCCCAGGTTTCAGGTTCGCCTGGGGTGGCATGGATGTTTGATGAGTGGTTTGGAATCCACTTTTGTAAAACATTTCCCGGTCTAATTGGCCTTAAAGTGTTCAAACAAATTTACCATAGAGCGACAAACCAAACCAAATCAAAAACTGAATGCAACCTGTCTTGAATTAATAGGCAATGAATCATAAGAATAGATACAGAGCTACTGCTATAAGTCCCTTTACATCAAAAAGTGAAGTATCGAGGGATCAGCGACGAAAAAAAATGCATTTTTTTGCGATTCCATTTGCACTAAAGCGGCAACAAATCGCTTTATGCTAAATGTCCTTTTAAAGTTATTCCTTCCACATAGCGACATAGCTTGTTTATTTACGATGTATCTGTACGATGTATATCCCGATGTTTATTATCGATGTTCGATATATTTTGTTCCAGTATATAACATATCATATAATTTATAGTGAAATGCTTAATTAGTATTATCCATTATTATTTTTTGTTTTGAATAACGTGTTTCCTTATTTTTCTTTCCCCACAGTCGTTCCAAAAACCACGAAACCTTTCGTTGGACAATTACATGCAGTTGACGCTGTTGTAAAGAAACCCATCATCCTGGAAGCCAAAGTGACTGGAAATCCACAGCCTACAGTTCAATGGTAACTTTCTAAGGATCAAAATTTTGCTATTTTTGATAAATAGCAAAGTTTTTAAAAACATGTTTTGATAAATATTCAAGATATTAAAATTGAAATCCAACGCTATTTTTAAGGATCAAAACTTTACTAAGTGCTATTTTTGATAAATAGCAAAGTTTTGATAATCGTTACTAATCAAAAATTTCAGTAACTATGCCAGGGGATTGGCATAATAAGTTTGTAAATTGGGAAGGCGAGGAGCTAATGGGAATCTTCATCAGTCATCCTTAGGGGAGTTCACTCAAAATTGCTGTCGTACAATGTAGATGGAGTTAGTTTTCTATAGTGTACTCCTGAATCTACTACATCTCTTATACACAAGTAGCAGATTCAGCATTACTCAATAAATTGGAATGGTGATTGACTAATGACAAAAGAGTGTTGGCATTTGATGTTTTCTCGGATAGATCTCGGGGTATTTTTTTTTAGATCCGTTTTTTCCAAAGCATGCAAAGATGCAAATGCAGATTGACATGCAAAGATATTATTACATTCAAGAAATAATAAATCTTTATGTATTTTTTTTTATTCTTTGGCTTTTAGTTATAGTGTGTTTTAGATAATATACCTTTTAACTTTTTTTTATACCTCTAATTTTACAATATCTTAACTTTTTCTATACCTTTTTTTTTTAGTTAACTGTATGTTTTTTTAGCTTTAGTTTTTTACTCTTTAGCTTTTAATTATGTACATGTGTTAATACATGTTTTGTTTTTAATTATGTACGTACTTTTTTATTATGTATGTGTGTGGACGAGTTGGCAACTTATAACACAGTTAAGGGTTTGTCGTGTCTATCCATAGCATAGATGCATGATCGGCTTCACTTGGTGGTTTTCGGAATCAGAATCCAAAGTTCAGAATCCAATGATGCTGTAGACTAGGCTAGTCCAACAGTCCATATATAACTTTTGGCTTAGGGCGTCAAACTATTTTTACAATGTCCATCTTAATTATTTATCCTTTCTTTACAAGAACCTTAAATACAGATTTGTGGATGGTTTCAAAAAATTTAACAATATTTAATAGTTATAAAGAAGTAAACGACATTAAATAATGTTCAACATGAAATACTTTCAATAAATCATTATTGTATTAAAGATATTTCAGTTCTTTAAAAAATGTTACTATTTTCTTTCCTAATATCAGAACCGTACTTCTTTTTTGAACTATTTCTTTGCTTGGTGTAACAGAATATGCATAACATGAAATTTTAGGAAGGTGTTATGCGAAATTAATTATAATGATACAATCCCAAGTAGACATCTTTTTCTCAGTCTCATATATCATTCAAATCATAATCTTTGAGAAATTTGTGTAAATAATTTTTAACCGCCTAAACCCAATTCATGTATTTATTTTTTTTTAAATATATTTTTAGGTTTAAGGATGATAACAAAATTGAATCTGGACCCCATATAAAATTGTCCGAAGGCGACAATAAGGCGACTCTGACGATCGAGGAAGCCAAATTAGATGACGCTGGCGAATACAAATTGGTTGTCACAAATGACCAAGGAGAAGACAGTTCCTCGGCAACTGTCAAAGTGACAGGTAACCATAAAACATCTATTTTAAACTATTTATGCAGCACGACTGTGCAGCCAGCATGCAGTTGTGCCAATATTCGATAATACTGATAGAGTTATTGCAGCCACTAATTTCAGAAATGGGAAAACTGGATGGTGATAACGAAAACATTTCATAGCTTCAGCAATCAGGTTTCCGTTTCTCCCATACCACAAAAATGCAGAAAACCTACCATAAAAAGTTTCTTTTTCGCCTTTTGGCTATGTATTTGGTCTCTGTTTATGTTAAGCATTAATGTATCCCGAAAATCTCCCAACCCCTACTCTGCCTGATGACCAATTGACGTAATATTTTGGCCTTTGGTACCAGAAAAAGAAGTTCAATAAGTCGGTGTCGTGGATGTTTGTGAAAAAAAAAAAGATTCGGAATAAAAATATTAAAATTATGCACGTTAAAAGCTTTTCGGTCTAAAAGCCCAAAGTATGCACAGAATTACCTAAGAATATCTCGCAAACCAAATCAAAATCTCTCCCAGAGTTATTATAAATGCGATGCAACATAAAATCATAATTACTTTCAGAAATGGAGATTTTTTGTACAAAACTTTTTCAATAAAAAATGGCGAATAGCTCGAAAGTATGATAGTAGGCATAAACAGAAACAAAAATTGCCATTAAAAAAAAGTCTACAAACCATGTTTAATCAATGAAAATTGCAAGCATATGTTTTATAGTTAAAAGGACGTACGGGATAAAAAGAGCATAAAAAATATATTTATTTCGAGAGAGATTACATCACCCTACGGTGCATAGTTCATTGCCAGAAAGGGAGAAAGATAAATTATTATAGATATTTTCGAAAAATTGCGACATCAAACGCCATTGTTCCATTTGATATCAATAAAAATTGCTGACGGACGCCCTCAAAAATACCGACAGAAAGTGTTGATGATATTTATCGCAGACACGATTATCTCGATCTGTTGGTCAATTGCAGGCTAGTTCTCTGGCCTTTGGTACCAGGCTTCAGGATCGAATTCTGGCGGTGGCAGGATGTTTGCGAGTGGTTATTGCGGATATCAACGATAAACTGTAGGTCCTGAAAATGTGGGCACAAAATGACCGTAGGGCGATAAACCGAACCAGCCACGATTATCTGTGCTAAGAGATTATCCACAATCTTCACTGACATATCATCAATAAGGGATTTAAGATGTCCCAATAAATTTTTAGGTTAGGGAATAGTTTTCAATCGTATTTCATGATATATTTTTCTTCCTTTTCAGAACCCGGAAAAAACCCCGCCATTGTGAAAGAGTTGAAAGCGGGAAAAGTTTTAGAAGGAGAAGAGGCGAAGCTTCAAGTAACAGTGTCAGGAAAACCAATGCCAACAATTGCATGGTATAAGTCATTATTTCTTATTTTTTCTCAATTTAAAATTTCTTCAACTGCACTCTTTTAAGGAAATAAATCTTCCTATCTTTAATAGTATCTTAAGAAAAAAGAATCGCGTAAATCAAGCCAAAATAAGAAACAATTAAAAAGCTTATTCAAGATATAATTTTTATGGACTGTAATATCCCTTTACAATATTATTTATTAATAAATATAACTTCTGACTGAAATCAAATTTATGAATTTCCGTGTGGGTTTTTGTTAGAATAGCCCCACTGTCATCTACTGATTTAGTAAAAGGCGACTGAAATGGGTACCCAGTGCCCTGGGATATAACCGGGTGGGTAAAGTCAAACTTCTCTCTTTGAGTGCCCCATGTCTTTCCGCCCCAAGGTCAAGGACAGAAAGGAGTTACATTTTTTTTTTTTTTTTCCTTTATCATGACTCTTCGTTTTAAGACAAGGGTTCATGGACTTGGCGTAGATGTTTTTGTCTACCGAATGGGATAAGAAACAACAACAAATTTATGTATATCAGTTTGAGTTCTCAGATACTGGACAGATTAATTTAACTTGCTTGGATATTAAAAAAAAATTCTTAAAAATTAAAACAACGAAATAAAAACATTTTTTTCAAAAAATGTTTGCGTTGAATTATCCTCATTTTGAAATGAAAAAGAGTGAAATAAAATTACGTCAGCATGACGGAGCCAAGTCAGTGTGTTTTGTCTTGATTGAATTGTTTAATCACAACCTTCTCTGAAGTCCCCTTTTCCCTCATTGAATTTTTCTTTGTGCGATTTGACCGCATTAATTGAACAAGACGATTTGATCTGTATTGTTTGCATCAAAGTGAGATTGTAATGAGTTATGTTGAATAAATGAAAAAGATTTTTGCAGTGATTTCGTAAAATTTGTTTTTTGACAAGTAAACGGTACTAATATTTCGTCTAGGTTTGTAAGTTCTAGAACATTTAAATGAAGAGGTCTAGAATCCTTATGTCGACAGGATCAGGTCGTCTCATGGTGACAAAACTGAATTCAAAAAAACAAATCCACTATCCCAAACTCGAGTACTAAATGGCGGGAAAAAGAATTTCTACAAAAATCCACTTAGAACTTGGTAATAATAAATTCAGTGAAAATTTAAAATCGAATTAAAATAAATCAATAAATAAATCAAATTATAAATTTTATTAAAGAATGTTTATCCATTTTAAGATAATCAATTTATTTTCTAAAGAACGTTAATTTTAAATGCGCCTATTCACAGCAGTTTTACGTTCTTATTCAACCTACATTATTTAGGATGCACAACGGAAAAAATGTCCTGGAAGGCCAGCACTGTGCTGCAACTATCGACGAAAACGGAGTGGCAACTCTTACCATCCACGAAGTGAAATGTGAAGATGGAGGACTCTACACTGCCATAGCGACTAATAAGTTAGGAAAGGCTTCCAGTGAGGCACCTATCATTGGTAAGTTCGGCTACAGCATATGCATGCATGCATAGTTAAATGTATATCACATAAAAGATCAATAAAATTTCCCTTATGTTAAAAGATAATATTAAAAACCAACATTAATTTATTATTATTATTATTTTAATTTTGTTTGAAAATTACTACACTAGTGATTTTTTATTTGTAACATCTCGGCCTATACTAGACCTATAACGACTTCAAGAAGAGTGCCACTTTCAGATTCATAGGAACACTTTAAAGGAGCATTGTTTATTATTTAGGAGCATGATTAAATTTTATCTGAATCTAATTTATAACTTTAATTTCATTGTAAATAAAGTTATAAATTATACATACAAATGCAGTGTACTCAAGGACGAAGATTTTCAGAGTTCTCGAGTCTTACGACAAATCTAAAACATGTGGTGACCGACAAATTTTAATTATCACACCGCATGATACACGAAACCACAAGGGGCTCACTTTGAAAACGGACAGAAACTGTGGCCTATTCAGTCATTTCAGAGAAAAGACAGCACTTCTTGTCTACTCGTAGCAGGACTCCTTTTTTTTTCCAAGAAATCTCCCTTTAAGGGAATCCGTCAATCGGGGAAGGGGGGCCTTCACTTCTCATTGTAGTCGCTATTTCATCAGCCCATGGCCATCAGCATTCCCGATTCAGCAACTCATCAGATAGTCCGTATTCCGTCTGTAATTGTTCGACCTGTGAAAGTCGAAACAGACAATCGCTAATTTCATGAGGTCTCATTATCCATAACACTGATTATCTGCTTTCAGATTTGAGTGACACGTTGTTCTCATTAGTACAAAACACTAATTGTATGCAATATCGATACTATATATATGTATGCGATATCGATGTATGCAATAATCGATATTATCAATATCCCTTGTTAACGAATATATACATTCATCTCTCATGGCAATGAAATGTTACAACTCTTCTCGTGGGGAAAATTGCTACAATATTAAATAAATATTGTATGAACAAGGAAATATACCAATACCATTACGCCACTGATATATTCACTCACTTTGAGAATGTGAATACATAAACTGTACTTTTCCATAATATATAGATTGTTGCTTAATGAATTTTATATTTTTTTTTTTTTTTTTTTAGTTACACCTCTTGTTAAAACAGAACCCCATAAGAAACCTGCAAAACTATTCGAATTCTTACAAAGTTTGATGCCAAAACTTGTACCCGAAGGTAAACCCTGCGTTTTGGAAGCCAAAGTTACAACTGACCCTAAGCCAGTGTCAGTTAAATGGTAAGTAATCTCACTAATCTTAGAACGGAACTCTAAAATTATTATTGTCGTATCCCCTGAAGAGTACAAGGAAATCAAATATCGTGGTGCTCCCGAATAATATTGGCTATGTTGATTACCTGCTGGGAGTATAAATCCTCTTCCGAGGGATGATCCGTCCAAACAATGCCATGCAGTTGCAATAACTGAGCATACAAAGAGGAGAAAGCTCGACATCAGGACAGTTGTCCCATTTGTGGTATTTTTTAATGCCATCAGCAGAAATTTTCATATTTTTCTGGTGCTTCATCCTTAATCTTGTGAGAGTAGTTGCTGTTCTTCTGTCGACATTTAGTTCTGTAATTTGGTAATTAATTTTTATATTGGAAGCAATCCTACGTTTAGATGTTGCCAAGACATTTACATTTGCAAGGGAAGTAGAAATACTCGGCAGGTAAGTTCAACATTAGGGAAGTTACCACCTTTTTGGTATTTTTTAACGCCATCAGCAGAAATTATCAGCAGAAAATTGTTAATTTCTCAAAAAATTATTAAAATATAGAATATTTCAATTTCATTCAAAAGTTGTTTCAAAAAGTGAAATAATCTTAGAATTTGTATTGGAAACTCAAGCCTAGAAATTTTTTTTTTTTTTTTTTTTTTTTAAGAATTTAACATTTTTTTTTGTTTGTTTTCTTAGAAAAAAATGGTTTTATTACAAGAATGAGAAAACTAATATTATAAAAAAAAATCTGTAAGGTAATGATTGTAAGCAATTTTTAGTTTTTATCTACATTAAAAATTTGAAATTTTGATACATCTTGGTGATGACTTTGAAAGTAACAGCATTTGAACATTTTCCGAAGTAAAAAAAATTGGGTCAAAAAAAAATCTATATTTTAATTGTAATAACATCCAAGTAATGTTGTGATTAATTACTTCTTTGACCCTTTTTAAGCTCGAAATCAAAAAATAGCATTTTTTTTTTTTAATTGCTATTATTTAGTAAAGTTAACGAAAACTATTTGTCGAGTAAATTTTTAAATCTATAAAATTCGGATTTGCAGAAAATTAGAAGTCATCAAATAAATGTTATTTGGAGTTATGAAAAAATGTCCACTTTTACACGAAAATGTTTTTAAGATTTTGATGCAATACCTGAGAATGTTGTATTATCTTGATATTCAAATATTAAGTTAAATATTAATAAATCATATCGGATATTTTCTTTAAGAATTTTCGTTTTCTTTCTAAACTTGCTGCATTTTTTTCTATATCAAGCACAAATGCTTTAGAAATAAGGTTTCATTTGTGACTAATTTATCGATTTGCATTTTTAAATTTCTATAGATTTTTGACGATTGCTAAATAAATAAAAGTTACAATTATATGGATTATGGCATATTGTAGTCTTTGGGCAATGGAGATAGCAAATTTCTTGGAGGAGAGCAGATTACTTGAGGTGATTTAACATTGTCACTTTTTGTACTGTTGGAAGATCGGTAAAAAAAAGCTGTACGAGGATTTATTCTGACCAAATATTTTGATAAAAAACATAAAATAACTGTGGATTAAAAATTATCCGTGATTCCCTTTTGATTAAAAGAATAATACTTTAGTCACATAAGTATACAATTAACTTTATTACATCAACTTGGTCATTGGTCTTTTCTATAATCTCTGCAGTCTTTACAGCGGCCTGATGGCCAATTAGTTAGCGTTCTGGCCTTTGGTACCATAGGCTTCAGGTTCGAATCCTGGTTGAGGTATGGATGTTTGTTAGGGGTTCGGAATCCACGTTAAGCTGCAGGTTCCGGTCTAATTAGCCTAAAGTGTGCACAAAATGACTGTAGAGCCAGAAACCAAACTAAACTGCAGTCTTTACAAAAAAATGGAGGAGTATATAGTCGTAATTAATAATTAATACATAGATAGAGGGATAATTTAAGTCGTTGCTTTTGCACTTGGCTTTGCTATGGTAAAATCTTCGTAGAAAATTGAATTAAATTAAATTGGCATACTTACACGGTCGACAATTTATCTTTAGTATCTTTTGTTCTGGTTATTGTACCTATTTTGTTTTCAGTTATTTTATATATAAATAGTTTATGCTTTGTGTATTCTTATTCATTGTCTTTGGATAGTAAAAAAAAAAAATTTATTTGATTAGGATAAAAGATGGAAAAGAAATCCCACCATCAGAGAGAATCCAGATCACTCAAGATGCGGATGGAAATTTGAAACTAGTTATAACGCAGATGACCCCAGCAGACAGAGGCAAATATGCCGTCGTAGTATCTGATGGAGAAACTGAAATTAAAAGCGAAGCTATGGTTAATAGTAAGTATCAGTCCTGGTGGAAAGCCACTTAAAGCACACATAATCCGGGTTTATATTATTTTCAACATAAAACAAGCCGGTCTTGCCATTCAAACAATAAGTTCTAGACATGCGGAAGAAAATTCATTGGATCTTCTGCGAATTTGTTTATGCAGGAGAATCAGTGCTTATCGTTACTGGTATTCACGAAATAGACGATATAATAGACAACTGAACTATGGAGGATAAGAGCACTGTAATGAATTCATTATTTGAGTAGCAATGGCAAATTACTTCACGTTAGAAATAACGGAATAAGCTGTTCAAGAATATTTTAAAGTGTGCTATGATAAGTATTTTTGCAGTAAGCTTCAGCTTCGAGAGTGGTTTTTAAGATCATAAATTTAAATTCCAAATTACAATCCTAGCTTCTAAATATTTGTCATGAAAATAAGCTTTTTTTTTTTCCTTGTTTTGATTTTTCCAGTTTTTTGTATTCCAATGAATTTTCTCATTTAATATTTAACCTCTAAAATTGTTATGCCATGCCTCCAGTTTATAAAACACTATGAACTATGGGGGATAAAAGTTGAGTGAGCGCACTGTAATGAACTCATTATTTGAGTGACAACGGCAGATTGCTTCACGTTAAAGATAAAATAAGCTGTCTAATAATGCGTTTAAAATGGGGTATGATAAATATTTTTACAATAAGCTTCAACTTCGAGAATGGTTTTGAAGTTTTTAAATTTAATTTTCCTATTACAAGCCCTGCTTCTAATTATTGTCGTAAGACAAGCTTTTTGTTAGTTTTGATTTTTTCACCTTTTGTTTAAAAATTAAATGAGCAAATTCATTGGAATATTAAATTTTTAAAATAGTTATTATGTCAATTTTCCTGTTTTAAACTTTACAAAATAATTTGTTTCATAAATCGGTATTAAGCGCTTCTAGATAAAAATGGACGTGAAATTGTGTAATTTCTCATTTTATTAAAATATATTTATGTACTAAAATTATGTTATAAAAAATGAACAATATTTCTCTTGGTATACAGTTGTCTAAAAATTCTACATGCTTTAGTTTTCTAAACAATTTCTTAAGAAAAATAAAAAAAGGAATTCAAAAAGATTTTTTTGAATTATTATCTTCGTGAATTATTTAAACATTTCATTATTCTAATTTACTAATTTAGATAAGTATTTCTGGATGAAATGTATAATCTTTATATTAAAAGAAACGTGAATTTAAGGGGGGGTAGGGGAGGATTCGTTCTGAAAATGGGCCTGCTGAAAAACTTTATACAGATAAGATATTTTAAACAGATAAAAATTCATTGAAATTCCATTCATTATTATTTATTATATTGAAATTCAATTATTATTTATTATATTGAAATTCAATTATTATTTATTATATTGAAATTCAATTATTATTTATTATATTTAAATTCAATTATTATTTATTATATTTAAATTCAATTATTATTTATTATATTGAAATTCAATTATTATTATTTATTATACTGAAATTCAATTATTTATTGTACTGAAATTCAATTATTATTTTTATTATACTGAAATTCAATTATTATTATTTATTATACTGAAATTCAATTATTATTATTTATTATACTGAAATTCAATTATTATTATTTATTATACTGAAATTCAATTATTATTATTTATTATACTGAAATTCAATTATTATTTATTATATTGAAATTCAATTATTATTTATTATATTGATTCAATTATTATTTATTATATTGAAATTCAATTATTATTTATTATATTGAAATTCAATTATTATTTATTATACTGAAATTCAATTATTAGTATTTATTATACTGAAATTCAATTATTAGTATTTATTATACTGAAATTCAATTATTATTATTTATTATACTGAAATTCAATTATTATTATTTATTATATTGAAATTTCATTCATTATCATTGCTCCATTCATTGAAAATACACTTCGATTTTTTCATAGTGAAAAAGTTCTCTTGTTTATAGAAAAAGGTGAAAAACCTATATATC
Organism: Caerostris extrusa; assembly: GCA_021605095.1. NCBI lineage: Eukaryota > Metazoa > Arthropoda > Arachnida > Araneae > Araneidae > Caerostris > Caerostris extrusa. Next base: position 62,910 of record BPLR01000014.1, on the reverse strand, counting down.
AAAGTCGAAACAAAATATTAGGAAGTTTTCGTAAGATCTAAATTTATTCCAGAAACAAATAACAGAGTATCATAAAATCTTTTATTGCAATAAAATCTAGTGTTTACTAATTTTTAATGCTTTGTGAATTGTTTCTTCTTTCAGTGGTGCCTTCCATGCCAGGAATGTCTGGAAACAAACCCATCTTTGTGAAAGGCTTGGAACCTTTGAAAGTCGGTGAAGGAGAAACCATCAAGTTGCAGGCTGAACTTCCACCAAATACTGGTTGTGTTATCAAATGGTAAGCCTTCTGATAATCAATGCTTTTTGTATTTCTAATTCAATAGGCATGGACAATTATCTTTTATCTTTGTAAGGCAAGCAAAAAAAAAAAAAATTGACACTAAAATAAAAATAAAAAATTATTAGGATATAAACTCGAAAGTTATTAACACGATTCGTTGTCCGGTGGTAGCGTGAAAGAGGCTCAGGTTAGTATGGGAAATATTGCAGTCACTATTTTCAAAATCAAGAGGTCTCTGACACGCTAATATCTGGCAATCTTGGAGTCAATTGCATGGAGTGCCTTGCAAGCTTGCAGGTGTTTAGTTAGTTACTCACTTAGCACTGTCCAGGAGGTGCTTGTAGCTTGAAGATACGCTATGGACGCGGAGTAACAATACCTCGGCAATGCTCTACGATCATGTTAGCCCGGAACCTACGGTTTAAAGTGGATTCCGAACCACTACAAACATACATGGCATCGCCGGAACTCGAACCCGAATCCTGTGGTACCGAGCGCCAGAGGGCTAGCTACTCGACCATTCAGGTCCTCTTTGTAACTATAGTAAATACTAGAAAAGGACAAACAAAAAGGACAAACAAGATTATGAGTTCCTAATTCTAATTTTTTAAAACATGAATAGTGATTATAAATTAAAATTAGAGATCATGAATAAAATTTTGTTTCCTTTTTATTAGGATGAAGGATGGTGACGATGTGGTGAAGAATGATCGAACGCAGATGCTGGAACAGCCAAATGGAGCCATAGCATTGATCATCGAGTCGGCCATCCCTGAAGACTCTGGAAAATACGTCGTCATTGCAACCAACGACGAAGGAAAAACCAGAAGCTCGGCCAATGTGGCTGTTGTAGGTATGGAAGTATAATTTGTTACTGAGAAAAGCCATCAAGTTGAATAAACTAAGCAATTTTAATGGAAATATTTTTTTTTTATTTCCAATGGTAGATTATGAACAGTTACAGCAAGAAAAAGAACAACGAAAATAAAAAAGAACAGAGAATACAACAAAACATGCTGAAACAGAGTTCATTAATCTAACATAATGCCAAGTTGTAGATCTTTTAGACACTGAAAAGTGTTACCAGATGCACCACGGGAGGTAGATCTTCTGCGCACCTTTAATGGAAATATAGACAAATATTTAAATTAATCAACCCATTGTTGCTGGAAATTAATCTCAATCACAAATAGTCATAATGTATCCAAGATACAAATATTGCCCATTGTTTATAACTAACTCTTTAATTGTTTATCTTTTTTAAAACTAAATAAAATAATCACCGAGAACTTGGCAAAGAACTTGCCAAATTAAAAACAAAAAAAGCCTTATAATAATCACAAAATCAAGATGTGAACAACAAAAGTGTTTTGGCAAAATGCTGCTTAAGTGTATTATACTATGCAAAAACAGTTTGCTTTTTATTTAAATAGTATAATATTTTTAATAAAAGGCGAAAAATAAATGTATTTCTAAAAATAAAATTTTTTAAGCTCATTTTAACTCTCGATCAGATTACACCACATTTAAGTTGACTGCTAAACCTAATATTGAATTCAAGAAAATAATTTTTGTAAATAGTTTTTTACTGATTTTGCAAATTATATCATAAAATAAAAGTATAAGTAAATAAATAAAATAAATATTAAAGAATAAAGTATAATTAATTCTGACCAAGTTATGAAATTGAATTTATTTATATTTAATTATTTCTTAGTGAACTATTAATAAGAAATTATTACTTATTGCAAAGTGGTTTCTTTATGTATTGCTAATTGCTTTTAAAAAAAATTTTATAAAAACATTTCTCTATCATAAATTTCAGGAGATGGATTCAAATTGCCAGAGATTGTCGAATCCTTGAAACCAGCATCATTTGTGCAAGGAGAACCCGGTAAACTAACGGCTAAGGTTGACGGAGAACCAAAACCTAATGTTAAATGGTATGTAGGTATTCTATGTATATATGCTGCACATCTGTGTATATATGTTGTCAATGGTACACCTGTGTATATGTGCTATCTCACGGTGTATGTTGTTTATGGTACATCTGTGTATGTATGTAAGTGTGTATGAATGTATCTCATGATGTGTATAATGTTGTCAGTGGTACATCTGTGCATGCATGTTGTTTATGGTACATGTGTAAGTGTGTATGATCTTATGGTGTATATATGTTGTCAATGGTACACCTGTGTATGTATGTTGTTTATGGTGCATATGTAAGTGTGTATGATCTTATGGTATATATATGTTGCCAATGGTACACCTGTGTATGTATGTTGTCAATGGTACACCTGTGTATGTATGTTGTCAATCATGATGTATGTATGTTGTCAATGGTACATCTGAATATGTATGCTGTCTCATGGTGTATGCATGTTGTCAATGGTACATCTGTGTAGGTATGCTGTCTCATAGTGTATATTATCAATGGTACATATGTGTATGTATGTTGTCTCCTGGTGTATGTTGTCAATGGTACATCTGTATGTATGCTGTTTCATGGTGTATATTATCCATAGTACATATGTGTAAACTTGCTGCCTTGTGGTGTATGGATATCATCAATGGTTTTTCTGTGTACAGATGTTGTCTCATGGTATATATACGTTGCCAATGGTGCATCTGTGTAAAGATGTTGTCTTGTGGTGTATACATACTATAAATGGTGTATCTGTGTATAGATGCTGTCACATAAATGTATTTAGGAGCTAAAATTGTTTTATGCTGTACCCAACTGTATTCATATTGTTCCCAACTACCCGGAAGGGTTCGTTCGTCGATGTGAAACATACGAATGGTGCAGCTTGATTTGTACTTTTACCATCTTTTAGGGTGTATATGCTGTTTGAGAACTCGCTATGCAATTAATGTGTACATGTAAAACTGCGTCCAGCTTTGTATCATTCACCTCAAAAAGTCGTCTGTCAAAGGGTATTGCAGGTTAAACGTGAAAAAGAAAATCTCCTATCTCTCGCTACAAAGGAGACAACCCAAGATAATAAATCCTTTGATGTGAGGCCAAAAACTATTCTAAGCCAAACGGAAATTTTGCTTCCTCGAAAGTTGGTAAACATTTTTCAGATGCTTTGCGTTTTCCTTCCAAAGTGAAACAAATCAATTTGAAGAGCTTTAGAGTGCTGTGCTCAAATCACCTAAATTTAAGTCTAAATAAAGCTTTAAAGCCTCATCTTGATTTGAAACACTTAGCCAAACGTTCGTCTGCTCCCAAACATTGCAGTTTGAATTCGAAACATAATCTCTGCTATCTTCTTTTACAAACGAGTCTCTAGTATCTTTCAGAAGATCGTAATTCCCTTGACCTTGAGCAGTAATTCTGCTCTTCTCGAAAGCTGATAAACGAAATTGGGTGATTTTTTTTTTTTCCTATTCCAATTGCAACAAAACCCGGTTTTATGTGAAGTGCTCAAATTTTTCACATACTAATTTGTATATGTGGACATGTCTTTTAGTACTGAAAGTGGAACACGATGTCAATTTTTCGATTTGGTAATGTACTTGTATTGGCTCCAGGATTCCGATTCATTATATTCATAGAAAGTATTTTGTTCCGACAGGTTGAAAGATGGCCTGCCGTTGGAGCCCAGCGATCGAATCAAAATGCGCCAAGAACCAGACGGCACTGTGACCTTGGATATCGCCAAGGTGTTGCCAGAAGATGCAGGGAAATACACCTTGCTGGTTTCTAATCTCGGTGGTGAAACAAGAAGTTCAGCGAATGTGGAAGTTATACGTAAGAATTTTCTTTTACTGACATATTACATTTGTTGAAAAGCCAGAGTGGCTTGGTTTCTCGAACTGAGAGAGCTCCATTATAAACTAAAAAAAAAAAAAACTTTAAAAAGAAGTTTTAAAAAGCCAAACTGAAAGCTTCTATATTGAATGCCACCTCCCACCTCAAATCTAAAATATTTTAATTTAAAATCCTGTAATTGCCTAGCTCTGTGGCCTTTGGTACCCCAGGCTTCAGGTTCGAATCTTGAGGTGACATGGATGTTTTGGTTCAGAATCCGCATTAAACTGTAGGTGCCGGTCTAATTAGCCCAAAGTGCCCAGAAAATGACCGTAGAGCGACAAACAAAACCTCCCTCCTGTACGTCATTATGATAACGCTGAATGTTCTACATATCTTATTATTATAAGAACGTATAACCTCAAGTTAATTAACAAAAATTATAAATTATAATTATATTGGTAATAGTCAAATTACCAAGCCTTTAAAAGCGTGTCTCTGTTGAATGGCAAATGCTTAGCAATTGCCTCGAATAAAACTTTTCTGATCTACAGATTTATCATGCCTGGGCCTGAATGGCCGAGTGTCTAGCACTCTGGCTTTCGGTGCCGCATGTTTCAGTATCGAGTCCCGGAGGTGCCATGGATGTTTGTAGTGGTTAGGAATCCCTTTTAAACAGTAGTTATCGGTCTAATATGACTGTACAGCGTTGGGAGTAGAACTGACAATCCTACCCCGTAGAAAGAAAACATCTCCATTCTCGAAATTTATCAGTGGGCAGACGACCTTGGCCCGCCATGGGGCTATTCGTCAATGAAGAAGTTATTACTATAATAAAGTGGACAGTTCACAGTAGGTTCCAGTACAATATGACTGTAGAGTGTCACGGAGCCAAGTCAAACTTCTACCTACGGGTGTTCCATCACAACAGGAGCTGCCCACCCTTTCCCTTCAACAATGAATCCATAAGGTTTCGTGGGCTTGGTCTAGATGTCTACCAAGTGGGTTAAAACCAACAACAATAACATCATCAGGCCTATTCCCGGCATATGCATGAATCTTTTACATTGAACCTTCATATAAGCATTCCCATCTTCTTCTTAAAGTCCGAAGAAAGTGCTTAAAATTTAAACATTAACTTTCTGCAATTCATCTCTTATGTTTTGACCTATCGAAAGAGAGTTAAAATTTCCCAGAGTCCTCACAGGAGGCATTTATTTCTTAAGAACTTTTGGATGCATACATTTAGTCTAACATCTACAACAGGTTGCATTAGTATTCAATAATATTAAAAATTAACAAAAATATGCATACTTGTAATTTTTCACATAATGTGGTGTGACAGGCAAAAAGAATAAAAGCGATAAAGACAAAGAATTAAAAAGAGAACATTGCAATTACCATAAATTAGATGAAGCAGATCTAAGAATTTTCGCCTGTACAAAAAAAAGGGAAATATAAAAATAGTCATCCGTTTTCTAATTGCCAAATAATTTTAGAATGAAATTAAAAATTTATGAGATAATATTTAATGTTCAATGTAATTCTTCTAGGTTTATACATTAAATTCTTCAGCTAGTAATTTAATGTAAACTTTTTTTCTCTTTTCAGAATCACCCTTATTTACAAAGCCTCTTGAACCTGTGACTGGCGTTTGTGATTGTCCTGCTAAATTGGAATGCAAAGTATCTGGAGATCCTCTTCCTGATATTAAATGGTATTTAAATTAAGCAATAAAATTTCTGTCTTGTATTTCAGTTTCAAGTATTGAAAGATAAATGATAATTTTTTTTTTAGAGTATTAACGATGAATAGACTTTTTATGAGAATATTAACGATCAATGAACACTTTTTATGAGATTATTAACGATGAATGGACACTTTTTATGAGAATATTAACGATGAATGGACACTTTTTATGAGAATATTAACGATGAATGGACACTTTTTATGAGAATATTAACGATGAATGAAAACTTTTTATGAGAATATTAACGATGAATGAACACTTTTTATGAGATTATTAACGATGAATGGATACTTTTTATGAGAATATTAACGATGAATGAACACTTTTTATGAGAATATTAACGATGAATGGACTTTTAATGAGAATATTAAAGGTGAATGGAGACTTTTTATAAAAATATTAACGATGAATAGACTTTTAATGAGAATATTAACTTCATAGGAAGAAAAAAATTTTAAAACATTTCAGCACATCCTTAATAATTGAATAAGTTTAAATTATGAAATTTTCTGTATTTTCTTCACATTTCAGGAAATATTTTTGTTTAGAATATTTTACATTCGAGAACTTTTTAATACTATTAAGTATCATACCGAGTTTATTTTTAGCGGCAGTAAACAATAAAGGGCCCAAATGGCCGAGTGACTAATGCTCGGATCGGTGCCCCAGGTTGCAGGTTCGAGTTCCGGCGGCGCCTTGGATGCTTGTAGTGGTTCAGAATACACTTTACAAGAGTAAGACCCGGTCTAATATGACTACTACTACCCCCACCACATCACTGTGATTAGAGCTCAGTTTCCCTATACAATTTGGGAATGATGTGGGTGAGAAGTCTGACAGGGATGTGTGAAGCTCTACAGTCATATGAGACCGGGACCTACGGCTTAAAGCAGATTCAGAACCACTACAAACATACATGGCACCGCCGGGACTCGAACGCGAAAACTCTGGCAGGTATAATATGACCTCAGAACGTTGGGCGTATGGCAGATAAATCCCGTAAAAAGAAAAACATCTGTTGGTTAGTCATCTGGGGGGTGTTGCAGGAGGGAAGAAGTTAATAATTGTTAAGAAGTTAACAATAAAAATAGACTGCTTTCCAGTGTGCATTTGCATTTTTTGTTGAGCTAATTTAATGTAAATTTTAATGAATAGAATTCTTAGAATCAAAATAGTCGTAGAATAACTTTTACAAAATTATTATACAATTTTATTTTTATATAAGTACCTACTTAAAAATTTATTAATTTTTGTCCTATTAACATATTTATAAAATTCCTTATCAAACTGCTTTTTAATCATTTTTGGAAAAAAAATTAAAAATATAGAGAATGATTCCCATTTTATAACAAAAAAATTCAATGAATTTGAAGATTCAATAATTTAAATTAATTCTGCTAAAAATTGAACACTGTTATGATTCACTTAAAAACATAATGCAGGATTTAACGTAACCAAATATTACTATATGTTCTATGTTGATTGCTGTATTATTTAAAAGATAATTTCATTTCTAAGTGGCTATTTGAGAAAACGATGTAGTTGTTGTTGTTGTTGCTGAGGGTGAATAAATGTTGAATTTGTGTCCTTCAGGACAAAGGACGGCAACGAAGTTCCAGACGATGACACCAACATCAGAAAACGACAGCTTCCCTCTGGAGAGGTTGCTCTGGTATTTGATAAATGTAAACCAGAGAACGCCGGAGATTACACTTGCACTGCTACCAACAAACATGGTGAAAAATCTTCTGCAGCCCCTCTGAAAGTGATAAGTATGTCATTTTCTGCAGATTTTTTTTTTTTTTTTTTTTTTTTATTTTTTATGTATTTAGCCTTCTGTATTGATGAGACCACTTTTACTCTCTATATTGGATGACCACTAAAATGTATCGAAATTATTCATTGTACAATAATTAAAACATTAGAAATCACTTAAATATTTACATTTTTAATAAATGGGTAATTATTTAAAAAATTATTTTTAAATATAAAAAAATTATTTTGTTCTGTAAATGTACGCCAAATGAACTATGAACGGTGATCTTGGCTACAATACACCAAAATTATCCATTGTACAGTAATTAAAACGATTGTAAATATTTAAATTTCAATTTTTAATAAATGAGAAATTTTTAAAAAATTATTTTTAAATATAAAAAAAAAATTTTGTTCTGTAAATGTCCGCCAAATGAAGAGTGGTACAACATCAAAAACTAAAAGGTTCGCCAAATGAACAATGAACGGTGATCTTGGCTACAAATTACATGATGGCTACAAATTTGGTGATCTTGGCTAAAATACATAAAAATTATTCATTGTACAGTAATTAAAAGATAGTAAATATTTCAATAATTTCTATTTTTAATAAATGGGTAATTTGTATAAAAATTATTTTTAAACGTAAAAAAAAAAAATCCCTTTTTCTGTAAATGCAAATGGACAGTTAGTGATCTTGGCTATAAATTAGATGATGAATACAAATTTAGTGATCTTGGCTAGATTTTAGGTACAATTAGGGCACAAGAACACTATTATTAAAACCAAGCAAAGCTTCTACTAACTACACTCATGTCCATAAATTAAGGATAATGAAGTTCAGGCAAAGAAAGAGACAGAAGCAAAACAAATTTGACTTATTTGTAAAGTCTATTTATTAAACAAAAGGTAAAGAGCAAAAAAGATGCTATATGTTTGACATAATTAATAAAAATTGCGATTTTTTCTCCCTGGAGCAAATTTCAAAAAAGAACCTATTTACAAAAACAGTATAACATGGTTAGTATAATGGTTAATATGGAGTATGTCTCCCGGACGATGCAATACAGGCCTTACAACGCCTAGGCATGCTGAGTATCAAATTGTCAATCTGATCTTGGGGAATTTTACAACACTCATCAAGCATTGCCCTCCGAAGTTCCGGTTGACAGGTGGGAGGGTTGACGAGCTGCAATTCGTCGGCCAAGCATATCCCACACATGCTCTATTGGATTCAAGTCCGGTGAGTATGCTGGCCAATCCATACGGATGATATCCTCCAATTGAAGGCATTCGTCTACAATGTTTGCACGGTGAGGACGGGCGTTGTCATCCATAAACAGAAATTCAGCACCCATGGCACCCCGAAACAAACGTACATGTTGTTCCAGAATGACATCCCGATAGATGTGGCCTGTCATCGTTACACTCTGAACATGCAGGTCAGTTCTGGAACCAAGAATAATTCCTCCCAAACGTGCCATCCTGCACCACCGTAACGGTGTCGTTCAATGGTGTTCTCTTGGTGGTAACGGGTACCTGGCGCTCTCCATATGAAAGTCCGGCGAGAATCAGACTGCAAACTAAACCTGGACTCGTCGGAAAACATCACACAAGACCACTGTAGCGGTGTCCACAATGCATGCTCTCTACTCCAGGTTAATCGCAGGCGACAGTGTGTTGTGGTAAGTGGAACACATCTCACAGGCCTACGAGCATATAGACCAATGTGCCCTAAGCGTCTGTATACGGTCTGCCTTGAAACTGTTGTACCGGTAGCTGAAGAGAGCTGACGAGACAGGTCTGATGCTGTGCTCCGTCTGTTTCTTTTGGCAGTAACTGCTAAATACCGGTCCTCATTCGGCGTTGTAACTCGGGGTGCGACCTGCTGTAATATCTACTCACATTACCATCATCTTGGAATCGTTGCCAAAGCCTGGAGATGACACTCTGGGCGATTCCAAGTTCCTCGGATACTTCCAGCTGGGTACGTCCACATTCCAGTCGTCCGATAATTCTACCACGTAAAAAATCATCCAAATGCTTCCTTTGTGCCATAACTATGCGGTTAATGCACTGAAAGGCTTTTAAAGCGCTTGTGAACAATTTTACTTCTTTGCCACCCTTCCTTATATACACCTCTCTTACACTCTCGTCATTGTGACGTACTATCCGCGCCAACTGGTGGTTTCCTGTAATTTGCATATTCTTCTTCAAGATGTGTGTGATAATTCTACAGGTGAAATTTTTTATTTTAGAGTTCAATTTCTGTGTGATTCTGAATTATCCTTAATTTATGGACATGAGTGTATATAATAATTGTAAATAATTACAACTTCCCTAGAACTAAACAATGTGACAATGAAACTTTTCAGTAATCTACATAACTTTTCAATATCGTTCATAATCCAGGTTACTGAAAAGTAACCTGAAAACTCCAACCAGAATGGGATACAGACTATAATCAAGCATTCTGCTTTTGGTTACAGGTAAAGACATTGAAGGGCAACACAAGAGTTCTCCTTCGTTCGTGACTCCTTTAAGCGACCTCAAGGTTCAGGAGGGAGACACCTTCAAACTGGAAGCCACCGTGTCTGGAAATCCCATACCTGAAGTACGCTGGTACCTGGACGACCAGCCGATATCCATCTCCGATACAATCCTGCCAACATTTGATGGAAAGAAGGTATGTTAGGGATAATACAAAATTCCAATCAGTAACAAAAAAATAATTTTTTAAATAAATTGATTTATAGTATTATTTTTATATTCACATAATGAACTTTGTAACATTTCCCAACTCCAATGTATCACATATGAAACAATTTATTAAAAAGTCAAGGATGATAAAAATAAAAAATTACACGAAAGTTTATATAAAGGGCATATGCACCATTTATAACCCTTGTGTTATAAATGGTGCATATAACAATTGCATATATGCCATTTTATAACACTTGTGTTATAAAAATGGCATATGCACTACGTTACAAAAAATATATAAATAAAATGAAGGCACTTTATCATAACAAGTAAAAAAACAACAAAAATACCACTAACACTGTATATCTGACAGAAATGGAACGGCCTGATGGACAATTGGCTGGCGCTCTGGCCTTTGGTACAACAGGCTCCCTGTTCGAATCTTGGTGATGGCATGTTTTAGCTTGACGCTCTACGGTTTTTGCGCACACTTTAGGCTAATTAGATTCCAAATCACTCACAAACATCCATGCCACCGCCAGGATTCGAATCCTGAACTTGGGGTACCAAAGACCAGAGCGCTGACTAATGGCCATCAGGCCGCAGAGGTGGCATGGATGTTTGTTAGTGGTTCGGATTCCACTTTAAACCGTATATTCCGGTCTGTTTAGCCCTCGTGAGCACAAGATGATCGTAGAGCGACAAACCAAACCAAACCTGACAGGAATGGGAACAATAAATCTGAAGCGAAATGTCCTTCTATTAGACTCGAAGAGAAGGATGCAATCCCCATTTGCATATGTTTGTTAAAAATCGCAATTCCACAATGTGGATAAAGTGTCAGTACTGTAGACTCAGGACTGAATAGGAAATGTAACTTGCTTTAAAAAATATTCCGTCCAAAATATTTAAGAGGTGAAATAAATATTGCATTTATTATCCATTTAAAGAGTTTATGATTGACATAAATTGTTAATTCTCCTTTCTTGTCTTGCAATTTTAGAGTAAAATAAAACTTCAATTAGTAGTAGTAGAACATAAATTTTAATGGATTTATGTGTAGTATAGATTCATATATAAATTAGTGGAAAAGACCACTTTTTAAATGCATAAAGAGAAAGTCAACAAGACTAAAAGAGCCTGCTCGAATTGATTTATGTATGAAATATTTTTCTTGGTTTAACTCATTAGTGATCGTAATTCCTGAAAAGGTCATATTTCTATTATTTACATAAAAGCAAAAGTTGTATTTATCAGGATAGCCATAACAAAAAGACAACAAACGGCACAAGTGCAACAAATGGCCTCAGAGCGACAAACAAAACAAAACCGAGTATTATGTGAGAGTTCTCATTTTTATACACCCCCTCAAATACAATAAAGGAATTCCCAGTCCACAGAATCATATATCCCTTGTAGTAACTACTGGAACTTTCGGGTCCTTGTGTTTCAACAGTTCCAACTGAATTCCCCAAATCACACATCTAATTCCCTCAAGACTAAATCATTCCAATTCACTTAATTATCTTCTTTGAATTTATTTTTTTAATCTAATAATTGGGAAAATCAATCTATATATATATATATATACATTAATTTATCAAAATGACCTTTTATGTAGCCCGTTACTCACTTATCATAGTAGCCTACCATATTAGTAGCCTAACTTACCAGATATTTATAGTGGTTTATTTAAAAATACTAGTGACCGATGTTAATTTGTTTCTTCCACAGGCAACTCTGAAGGTGTATCGCTGCAACCCCCGACACGAAGGCGTCTACGAGTGCAGAGCCTCCAACAACCAGGGCGACGCCAGCTCCAAAGGAAGAGTTTCCGTCCAGCCACACACGCCGCCTAAATTCATCGAGCGACTCTCCGATATGCAAAGTATGTGCGATGTAACGATTATTTTCCTTTTGTTACTTGTCTTTTAAGCTAACAGAGTCTCTTCGAAATCCGTAAAGAATATTTAGTTCGTGTCATTTAGTTCGAAAAATTATTTGACTGATCAAAGCAGAAACTCAGAAGTGAGGATACAGTAGAAGCCTGCTTACTTAGTTGGATAAATGTGTTCCACATGAACTGAATAGAAATAAAATCCTTTAGAAGCTTGCTTGATGTTGCTTTCTCTTCACAAATGTGATCCATTTTTGAATCGAATTGTCACTTGTGATGAGAAATATATCAATAGGACAATCGCAAACGTTCAACGCAGTAGTTGGGCAAAGGCGATTCACCAAAATACACTCCAAAGCGTAAAAATTCATCAAAAGAAGCTGATGGTGAGTGTTTGGTGATCTAGCGCAGGTGTGATCCATTATGATTTCATGAAACCTATTTCATCGACCACACAGAAATAGAGTGCAACCAACTTGACGAATACTGTAAAAACTTGTAGAAAAGCAATCTAGATTAATCAACAGATCGACTCAATCTTATTGCATAACGCTAACGCTAGACCACACAATGCACAAATGACCGTGGCAAAAATTATAAGAACTGGAGTTGGAACTTCTTCATCCTCAATGCTTCTTCCACAATTTGAACAACTTTTTTAATAGAAAAACAATTTAATTCTGACAATACTAGAAAATTGGCTTTCCAGGAATTCATTGCATCTCGTCCGCCAGCCATTCCACTCGCCTGAACAATCTGTCGTAAAAATGTATAGGCAATATGAGTACATACTTTGATGAATAAAATAATACCTTACATTTGTAAACTATCAAACAATTTTGCCTTTTTTTTCCCTACAAATTTCAGTTTTGACGACCAGATATTTTGAGTCAGCTTAATTTATAAATAATTTAAGAACAGTTAAAAATAATATTAAAAAAAATTAAGTCAATTCAAATATAAACTAAAATTAATTAATTTAATTTAATTACTGAATTAATATTTTAAAAAATTTATTAACATGAAGTGTCATTCACTACAAGTTCAAAAAAATGTATTTGAAAACTTGAATGAATGAATAAAAAAGTATTTTATTAACAATTGAAAAATTTAACAAGAAATATAAATATATATATAGGGAGAGTGTAAACTAATAGTAGGAAATTAATACGTTTGTTGAAACGATTTAAATAGCGTAATATTAAAAATGGTTAGAGAAATTATATAATTTAGTCTCTTTGTATTAATAAATTTACAATGTGCATTCTAATAAAGTTATCTTTGTTGCAACAGTGCTTAGCGAACGAACCGATGAAACTGGTGTGCCGCGTGGAAGGAGTGCCCGAACCTATAGTGGACTGGTACTTCAACAGGAATCGTCTGGACTCGGGAGTGAAGTATTCCATCCTGAGGGAGGGAGACAAGTGCATCCTCACTGTACCCCACCCACGCCCTGCTGACTCAGGTTTATACGAATGTCGTGCCAGGAACGAAGTGGGCAAAGATTCGTGTAGCGCCAACATCGCAGTCAGGTGAGGCGTTATGAAAATTCTAAATCTTGAAAGATTCAAATTTGAGTGATACGTATCATTTAAAGCGCATGTCACACTAGCTTATTTTAAGAGAGAAGCGAATCGTTCATGACATTAAAATAATAAATTTACAAATGCTTTCGGTAAACTTGTTAGCTCGAGAGAAAAATCTTGTAACCACAAAAGCCATTTTTATGATTGGCTACTGGAAAATAAGCAGTATAATGATTGATGTTGTTAAACTACGGACTGTAAAGTTGGATGAGCGCGCAGCGATATACTCGTTATTTGAGTAGCAATGGGCCTTATGGCCAAATGGCTAGTGCTCTGACACTCGGTACCACAAGTATCGGATTCGAATCCCGATAGTGCCATGAATGTTTGTAGTGGTTCGGGATCCCCTTTGCTGTAGGTCCCGGTCTCATATGACAGTAGAGCGTCACAGAGCCCAATCAGATTTCACAGTCGCATCATTCGCAAACTGTAAAGAGGCGACTCAGCTTTAGGCACAGTGATGTCATGTGGTGTAGTAGTATGCGCTGTAGTAGTAGTAGTATTTATTTGAGTATCAATGGCGTTTTACTTCACGTTGAAAGTAATGAAACAAGCCCATCTAATGAGGTCTTTCATATGATTCGCAAGGGAAAAAAAACTAGTAAATAAACGATTGTATGCTTGAATATTAATTCGAGGATATTGTGCATTATCATCAAGATGTTCTCCTGTACAATTCAACTGTGTTATTTTTTATTTTATAATTAATCGTGTGTATTTTTTAATGAATGATTGCTGTGTATTATTTTTCTGTTCTCGAATATAATTGTCACATGGAAAATCAATTTCACACATGGAAATATTAAAAGCTAAATATATATAAAGAATAAAATTGCATGTTGAAATTAATTTCATGACGTTTAATATTGTAAAATTCATAATTATCAAATATATTGTGTAACAATAAATCAACTAACTAACTTTTTAACTAATTTCTTTTTAAATTTTAACATAACAGATATATATATATATATATATAAAGTCGTCATTATTCATAGTTCTTGCAGGATTTTTAAAAAATGGGTATTCATTAGTATACAGCACTTTATAATATTATCTTTTTTTTTTTTTTTTTTTTAATACTTAGTGGTGCTGACGCAGAAGGAGAGCCGGCCATGTTTTTGAAGAAACTAAAAGATACTTCTGTGTTGAACGGAATGTCTGCCAAACTGACGGCCTGCATCTGTGGTGTGCCCAAACCTGAAGTGAAATGGTGAGAATTGTTTATTATTTTTCTCTCTTTGCCAGAAAATTAGAATCTAGTATTTAAAATAGTCGATGTTCATTTAATTTTATCGAATAACATTCTGTTTCCTACATGTACTGATATCCTACCTATATGCTGTTTCTTACTTGAACTGATATCCTACCTACCTATATTAAGATCTTTAAGTAAAGATCTAAAATATAGGTAGGATATCAGTTCAAATATTTTACATTCGAAAAGTCTCAAGATGAGTAACATAGTGGAGGATTGATAATCTAAGCTGGTCATCAAGTCTTGGGGGAAGTTGACATTAAGATGAATATATACAGCATTTACAAAAAAAATGGTACATAGAGCTATAATTACCAAAAAAATATATTTTCACCTTGTGCAATTATTTCGTTACTGCTAGCTACAAGACAATGACTCATTTGTAAAGTAGACATACAGGCGTCATAATATAAAACACTTTATATATATTAAAAAAAAAAATTATATTTAATTGTCATTCGTTAGAACCAAATTTCTGTTCACATATATGAAAAGCAGTTTTATTCGCAATTTCTTTGAAAACAAATGGGGTTGGAGTGTCGCGGTTCTTCTGACTTTTTTTAATGCATTCTAGCCAAGAATTCCTACTCTGACGAATTTGATATCTGGATTAAACATCTTGTATGGATTGCTGTCTTTCAAAATATCATAAAGCTGTCTACAATGGGTGCAATAATTAAACCAAAGTTGGCAATTCTTTGAATTAAAGTAATTAACTACAGCAATTACTGTGGGACCTGATGACCGAGTGATTAGCGTTCTGGCACTCGGTGCCACATGTTTCGGGGTCCGATGCCTGGCGGTGCCAAAGATGTTTATAATGGTTCGGAGTCTACTTTAAACGGTAGGCCCGGACTATTATGACTGTATAGCATTGGGCGTAGGGTGACTGACCACCCTACCCCATAAAGGGAAAGTGGCCTGATGGCCAATTGACTAGCGCTGTGGCCATTGGTACCATAGGCTTCAGGTTTGAATCCTGGCGGTGGCGTGGATGTTTGAGAGTGGTTCGGAATCCAAGTTAAACTGTTGGTCCCGGTCTAATTAGCCCAAAGTATGCAAAAATTGACCGTAGAGCGACAAAATAAACCAAAACCGTAAAAAGAAAACATCTACTGTCTCGAAATCTGCCAGTAGTCGGAAGGTCTTGGCCCACCATGGGGCTGTTGCACCAATGAAGAAGTTATTACTGTAATGAAGTGGACAGTATAAACCAACGCTCTATTTGTGAAAATATAAAAACCAACCTTCTATTTATGAAAATAAAACCAACCTCACCCATAAAAACAACATCATTTGTGAAATATAAACCAACCTTTTTATTTATAACGCAATGTATTTATATTATGTAAATATTCAACTATCACAAATCAGGACTTTTCGTGATTATTTATTGTTTTTCTAACTTTTTATGAATCGTTCAAATGCTTTCTATATAAAATAAAACGTAATTGAACAAAATCAAATTGACTTTCTTCACTTTAAAAATTATTACTGAAGAGCTTGAGTTTCTAATTGGATTTAAGTTTATATTAACTTAAGCACTATTTTTTTTGGAATTAAGCAATTAAGCTAATTTAAGCACTATTTTTCTGTTTTTTTCCAAGGTTTAAAGATGGAACTCAGCTGTCTGCAAACAACAGGCTGACATTAGAGGCCGATCCCAACGGCGTCATTAGACTCATCATCAGGGGAGCCCAGAAGGCTGACATGGGAACCTACAGAGTGTCCATAGCTAACAAATTTGGCAGTGACACCTGCACAGCAGTCCTCGGCATAGAAGGTACAAAAAAAAATTGAAAATAAAACTGAAACGACTTTCTTTTTTTTTTTTCCTTTACCTATTTATTTTAAATTATAAAATATTACTGAATAATGAAACTTATAATTTGATATTCAACTTAATTTTAAATTTTGTTTTTGCAGGAGATGACAAGCGGAAACCTGATACACCTAAGAGAGACATTCCAAAACCCGTCGTTACAACAGGTAATCATACAATTATATTATCTATAATCATATATTATATTATTTTATCTTCTTATATATTATATTATCTTCAATCATACAATTATTGAAAACTATTTGTAAATTACTCATTGTACATTAAGAAAGAAGTTGCATATATTTGTGTTTGTGAATCATTGAAAATCTCATTTATATCACTAAAACTAATTAAAGTAATTAAAACTATTAAATTGATATTTGAAAACTAACACATCACTCAATAAGTCTCCGGTCTAACTAAGAACAACAAATTGGTTTTGGAAATTGACTTTATTCTTCAACATACTCTCCTTCGAGAGTGATACATTCATTCCAATGCATCTTTAACTTTTTGATGCCTTTTGTAGAACGATTTGTATTTGCACTCAAAACAGATCTCAATTTCTACAATCACTTTTCGTTTGAGCCAAATTTCTTTTTCCTGGAGCATATTTTTGATGTCTGTCTTTTTTTTTTTTGATTTTTACACTCAATCGATCCAATAATGGCATGTAATATTCGCTATTAATAGTTTTATTTTTCTCAAGATGATCGATGAACAACATATCATGCGCGTCCCAAAATACGGATGTCATAACCTTACCAGCTGATTTTTGAGTTTTTGGTCGCTTTAGACGACTTCATTGGATGCTGTTTAATCAGCTAACGAACTTTTGATTCAGGTGTGTAGTAGTGGATCCATGTTTCATCCATTGTCACATACCGACGCAAGAAATCCTTTTTATATCGCTTGAACAGATCCAAACAGCGCTCTGAATTTTCTGCTGCGTTGCTTTGCCTGTGTGAGCAAACGCGGCACCCACTTCGAAAGCAACTTCATGCTCAAATTTTTGTGTAAAATTGTAAACAAACCTTCTGATTTCTTTTAAGGTATCAGATACCTCACTCAACTTCACTTTACATTCTTTCAAAACTATTTTTATGTTTTCCGGGACAACTACCGATTTTGGGCGACCAGAGTGTTCAGCATCATAATTGTTTGTACGACAGTGTTTAAATTCAACATACTGTTGGTCAATAATAGTTGATTACCCTGATGCATAGTCTTCATAACGCTTACCAAGCCATTGTTTGGCTTCAACAGTATTATTCCTCTTCAAAAAACAATATTTAATCAACACACACGAAATTCTTTTTAATACGCTTTTATTAGCTTCACCTGTATGTATGTTTGTATGTAACTGACTTTTTGGCTCGATTTTGGGACTGATGGCGCCATCTACTGGTGAATCAGTCAACTGATCAAAATCTATCTATTTTGTATAATTATTTTGTTTAATCTTAATTCCTTTTGTTTTATTTTACTTTTATCTTAAAATTCTCATTTTTAACTTTATTACCTTTTTATTTTTGGGATCAACAACGGTCTCTAAATTGTACCGATAGCTTTAGCTTTTTTTCGATCTCCTGCTTTAATTGTTCTCAAGCAGGAGATGTTTTCCTAAATTTTAAATTCATTTATTTATTTTTAATTATTTCTATTCATTAATTTAAGAAACTACAAGTTATGCTAATGTTTCAGTTAATTTAAGATGTGGAGGTTTTGTGATTCTTAAAACCACCAAGGAACTTCTGTTGGTACGTCCGTTGCCCAGCTTTCTTTCACCCCGAAATTCAGTAATATCCGCCATCGTATTGCGCTCTTCCTATTGGCCGAAAATTTCGGTGGGCAAAAAGTATGTAAACTTAGCGGATATTCCACCTTTTCTGTATTTTGTAGCAAATGATAAATGTATTGTAATAAATGTATTTTGTAGCAAATGATAAATGATTTGTATTGAAACTAAAAATGAAAATAAATTATAGTTTAAAAAACTAAAAAAAAAAACACGCTTTTAGAGTTAATCAGACTAAAAAGTAAAAAATAAATTAATAGTTTAAAAAAAAACTAAAAAATACGCTTTAAGAGTTAATCTATCTAAAAGTAAAAAATAATTGTTAACATAAGAATAAAATGACTGACGAGAAAATGAATGTCACTGTTCTAAAAGCGTGGGCTGCTCGATATCAATGGTTATAATTTTTCACTAGTTTCATTCCGAAATGCAGAGTTAGTTTAAAAATGTCATACAAAGCAGCCCACGCTTTTAGAACATTGACATTCATTTCTCGTCAGTCATTTTATTCTTATGTTAACAATTATTTTTTACTTTTTAGATAGATTAAATCTTAAAGCGTATTTTTTAGTTTTTTTAAACTTACTTTTTTTTATCCATTATTTTGAAAATTACAAAACTGGGGTCACTAAAACCACTGTAACCTGCAAACTAATTATCAGAATGTCAATTTTGACATGTATCGTTTGAAGGTTGCTACAATTCAGAAATCATCAGGAGTCGGTCAATAGTGTTGCCAAATATGTGTCAGACCGGAAACTTATTGAATGATGTATTATGTCAGTATAAATACGAAATCCTCTACAGTAACAAATATGGTAAAAAATTCTTTAGTAACCAGGATTGTAATCAACTATTTATTTTTGCAATAATCTTGTTTTTAAAATATTTATGGAAATTATCTTATTAATATAGGACCACCACCTCCACTACCTCATGCTCCTTATATCTTCAAGATGACAGATGACACGGCATCTATTGGCTGGAGACCTTCCATCCCACAATTCCCTCAGGTACCTTACACTTACAGACTCGAGTTATGCAGAATACCAGACGGACAATGGTCTACATATAAGTCAGGTAAGCTAGTGGCAAAAACACACGTACTTCAAGTATTAAAGTATATTTTAAGTACACGTACATCAAATCAATCAATATTGTTTGCTACATTGAATTAGGCATACAATGATAATATATATATAAATTAATCAATAGAATATGCTCAGTGTTCAACCTCAATCAGTATCAGATAAATAAATAACTTCTTGAAAATAGAAAATGGTTATCCTTAATTTATCCTAGACAAATCAGTAAATCAGCATTAAATATTACCATATATTATCCTTTCAGCAATCAACTACAATACAAAAATAATTAGATATCTATATTCTTCTTCTTTTTACTGGCATTACAGCCTCGTTCAGGCTTGAGCCTCCAACACAACAGCTCTCCGTCTGTCTCGCTCCAATGCCAATCTCTTCCAGTTAATAATTTTCAGTTGTCTGAGATTGTCTTCGACACCATCAATCCAACTTTCCCCTTGGTCTTCCTCTCTTCCCATTGTTGAACAATGTAAGCATCGTCCTGACATTCCATGTAGTCGTATTCAAATCCAATTTTCTTTTTCCGATCCGATTTCCATTTGAAGCAGTCCATAATTTCTTTCTGTTGAGTTGGTTTCATAACAATGTTGTTTTTTTTTACAAGATTGGGTTGTTAGACAAGTGCTCACCCTCAAAAGAGAATGTCCAGTTATACCCCCAGACAGTGGGTACCCGCCTACCGTATGGACACTGGGTACCTTATTGTAGTCGCCTTTTACGACACGCATGGGCTACGTTTGGACTATTCTACTCCGGTCACCACACGGCGAGCTATCTCTATTAGAGATGCTAATTAAGTTAAAATGATTGGGCCTAAATAACTTGAAAAAAATTCAACTAAACTTGTGGTATTCGGAAGGACGTGATTATCTTCAACAACATTTGAATATAAATGGTGAAAGAATTCTGCAACTTGCTCCCTCTATTGAAAAAATTTCATAACTGGACAGTACCCTGAATTGGGAGTTGTCAACAACAGGTACGATAATTAAACTAAAGTGTGTTCTCTGAATTAAAGTAATTATATAAAGTAGTAATTACTGTAATAAACTGGACAATACCCTGAATTGGGAGCTGCCAACAATAGGGGCAATAATTAAACCAACGTGGGCTCTTTGAAATAAAGTAGTAATTACTGAAATAAAATGGACAGTACTCTGAATTAAAATTTATTAACAATAGTGATAATAATTATTTTAAGTTATTGCCAGTTTGTCGTGATCTTTACTGTTCAACAATAAAAGCTTTTACCTTAGTGGCAATTATTTCTTTGGATTTTTTTACTATTGGATATGAAGTTACAATATGACCTGGATTATCCAATAATGAACACATTAATGAATGCATTATTTTAAGTTTTAAATAATTGCAAAATTAATTTAAAATTTTTCGAATTCAATTTCTCCAGGAATCAAGGATTCATCTTGCGATGTACGAGATTTGGCTCCAGGTGTAGACTATATGTTCCGCGTGAGAGTAGAAAACCGCTATGGTGCCAGTGAGCCTTCTCCCTACGTGACAGCACACAGGACCCGACTTCACAGACCTCTCTCGCCGGCTGATTTTGAACCCAAAGATTATGATCTGGAACATCTGAAGCTGGATAAATATGGTGAGTTCTTTAAATATTTAATGCAGTTTTTAGTATAATTTTATATTTATTATTCTTATGTTGGCAGGATATTCCTTGAAATGAATATATTAGATTATATAGTATAGTATGTTATGTTATATTATAAATTAAATCAAAGTATTCTAACAAAATTTTATCCGTTTTAAATCGTCTATACATAATCAAAAACCTGTTCATATTTGAATATTTTTGATAGCTTTTTAATAATACTTTTGCATTTCTTATAGCATTGTTCAAAAGTGAAACGTTATTAAAATGGTCTTCATTTAAGAGATTTGTATTTACTTAATACAAGAGAAAAATGATAATTAAAGATATTTAAGAGAAGACTATAATTAGGTTAAATAGGATGATTTAAGTTCAAAGGAATTATTATATTACTAGCAGAACCCGGCATACATTGTCTTGCAAAAAAAAAAGCAATGTAGAAAATTATATATCGCGAATATATTCTCTATGCACCAATATAGGTGTATACTCATTTTCATGGATATCGTTTGAACGGTATATGAGATGAAAGGCCGCAGCACCTTCTGGTGGCAAGTAACAATAAAGTGGTTAGCGCGAACCTATTTTCCATACGCGAATACATATTATTACCAATCTTCATAGCCATTGAGTGAACGGTATAGAAGTTGATATACTGCAGCACCATCTGTTGACGACTTACAACAAAGGGGATAGCATAAAAATATTCTCCATGTTTCGTCAAACATACGCAAAATATTTCGTCAAAATTGGTCAAGCAGTTTAGGAGATACTCAGGGACAAACACACGTACAAAAGAACCCGATTGCAACGCCACTTACTGGATCCCATTGTGAATCTAAACCATCCACGAGCCCACTCAAACACACACAAAAATTTCATCAAAATCGGTCAAGCCGTTTAGGACGAGTTTCGTGACAAACACATGCACAGAAGAATTATATATATATATATATATATATAAATTCTTTAATATATAATTTTTTTTATTTTATCGCAATAATAAATCAAGTTCTATTAATTACTAGTCGAATTACAACACATGCACAGAATAATTATATCTATAAAGATAACTCTGGTTAAATATTAATAATACTGCATAGCATATTTATGCAAGTACCTTATTTATATAAAATTAAATTATTATAAAATACATGTTTTGATTTATATTTTAATGTGCATAGCTTTACTTCCCAATAAATATATTTAACATTTAAATGAAATTTGTTGAGATAATACTATTTAAGTCTGTACTTAAATTAACAAAGAAATATAAATATCCTCTCACAAGTGGATTTATCAACTACTACACAATGGTTCATTATATTCAGGAAAAGTGAATTACCTTTGTCTTTTTAAATAATGAACAGTAGTTGTAAAATAACGTCCATGAAAATTAATATCCATACATGTTAGAATATCCATATATAAGAAAATTGCAATACACTTACAAGTATTTGTGGTAAGTTGGCATCTTTGTGGTTAATACACTTTTTACTTACATCTAGAATTTAAAAAAAATTATTATTTTGTACATTTCAGATCCTTATTTTAGTTTATGCATTTTAATGAATATCCACCTCACTAAAAAGGAGTTAATGCAAACTCCTATAAAAGCCCCTGTTTTCCAAGAAATTTTTGTAAATGTTCAATAAAAGCATTTGATTATTCCTATGTTTTGTAATGTAATCTGTTTAAAAACTGCTTGTTTGCAGCTGCTGCTCCCAGATTTCTCAGAACCGAGGAGGACTGCACCTATGCCATCCGTGGTCATCCTGCCAGAGTTGAATTCTGGGTCTACGGCTGCCCACAACCGAAGATCACTTGGTCCTTCAACAATGTCCCCGTGAGTTTTTAATGACCATTATTATAATTCCAGTTTCCAAATAAGAATATTAGAAATTTAATTGTATTTCAACAAAATTCAATAGAATTCTTAATATTACAATAAGCTCCCACAGAAATCACAACCATATCGATGTCATCAATAATAGATTTAAAATAGAATAAATAATAAATAAAAAGTTTATTTGAGCCGGACGTTTGAATTGCAACATAAGCCTAGAAGAATATAGGGATGATATTCTTAAAAAACACATTTTTGTTTCAATTAAATACCGTTTTAACAACACACTGAGTCAAAGGGTAGTTTCGAGGCAAAAAGGCTGTTACATATTAATTTATGTAGACTATATTTATAAATTGTGTCATATTATCAACGATAGATGGCGCAGCTAGCGGTAACTCAATATCTGATATAAGAGTTCAGCGACATCCACACTGGAGTACCATGGAATGCGCTAAAGCTAAAGTACCTTTCCTTCCATTCGCAGGAGTTAGAGGTTGCTTAGCAACCAAGGTACACCATCAACTATATAAATCGTCGTCATCACACTGGAGTAAAAGTAGAGTCTCATTGAGACGATCTTGCTCACCTGATTCTGTCTGAACGCGGAAAACAACCCACTTTATCTTTGACTGTGAGTGACATTTAGTTGTAAATGGGGTCCGCAATAATCGCTTTGACGTAATTAAGAAACGACTTTGTACGGAGCGGGATCGAGGCATATGATTATCTCGGAAATTCTGTTAAAACTGTCAAACCGGCTTTATAATTGGTTCGCCCGTCTCTCTCGTCTAATATAATGTAACTTTTCAATGAGAACGGAGAAAACGGAACTCTCAAAACATAACCTAAATAAAATTGCTTATTTTATTATCAATTTTAACTGACATCTACGTTATTTCATATTGAAAGGGATTTATTTATATTCCAATGTAAAATAAATAATAACACTTATATAAAAATTGCTATTCTTGGTTTGCATGTTTTCCATACACAGTAAACAACAATGTAAATTTTCAGTGTAATCAATTTCAATCAGTGTAAATGATTGTAATAAATGCAAATCTTTGAATGCTTAATTGATAGTATGTATACATAGTTTGTAACATAAAATTAGGAGTAAGTATCAATGTAATTTTTGCTCGTTAAAAGCTAATTAGTGTAGTTAATTTCAATATAAATGTTTGTATATCCAAATAAAGATATATACATGGGTTTGTATGCATATCATTTGGAGTAATCAATTTTAATCAATGTAAATGGTTGTAAAAATGTAAAAGATTCGACTAATATAAAAGGTACGCGACCTAAAATGGCTAAGACAACTCCAGTTACAAATTTCATTTACTCTCATTGTAATTTAAATTTAATTATTAAAGAAAAATATGTGTGAAAGCTCAGAAAAATTTTATGGTGCTTATTAAAACACACACGCATACAATGTTTGCTATGCACAGAGACAGCATAAAACAAGAGTTCAGTTTTGCACATGTTTCTGATTGTAGGAATCTAAAATAAATGTTTTGTTTCCAAACACAATTTCTTCAGGTGGAGCCTGGTAAATACGACTTCCTGGAAGACCGCAACGGGCAGGTGATCCTCTTCATCACTCGCATGGGCGACGACGACGTGGGAACGTACACGTGCAAGGCAGTCAACGAACACGGAGAGGCTCAGCGCAAAATCAAACTCTTGATTGCAGGTATATAGATCTTTTTACATAGACGCATGTCTATGGGGGTTAATAGAAAATCTTCATTCAATTGTTTCTGATGTTTAATAATTTTCATTTTTGTAAGATTTTTGGCCAATACGAGATACTTTGCCAAGAAAATTGCTATTCTTTGAACGTATGGTAGTTTTTTTGCAAAAAGCGTATGGATTTCAATTTTGACATATATTTTCTTGAACCTCAATAAGAAGAAATAAATCCAAGCGCGGATAGATGGACGGAGTAACTCACTTTCAGTTTTTATACTAATAATGAAAATTAGTCTATCTTGGGATAAACCTGACCGTAAAAAAAAAAGTTGCAGCAATACGAGTAGCTAACCAGGTCGCCTTTGAACGATGATTATCGCGTTTTGGCGACAGCTAACTTGGCCCGGGGCATTCTATATTATTTAATATCGAGTGCTCTGGCGCTTATTTTTTAAAGATAAAATAAACAAACCTATGTGCCTTCTTTTATTTTTAAACATTGTGACAAATTGTACATATTTTGTTCGCCACATATATGGCAGCTTAAAAAAAAATATGTTGTCAACCATTGTTTTAGATTGTATGAACTTCGATTTACGTTTGAAAGTTTATAACTAGTTTTACATGGAGGAACTAAACAAATAATGAAACCATAATAAATGAAAACGATGAAATCAAGAAATTCGTGAATGTGTGTTTTTTTACGCAATCATAAATCATTGACTTTAATATACTTGTATAATATACTTCTAGATGTACTTTTGAATATACTTTTCAATAGATGTACTTTTGAATATATTTCTAGATGTACTTTTGAATAATACTTCTAGATGTACTTTTGAATATATTTCTAGATGTACTTTTGAATATACTTCTTGTACTTTGAATATACTTCTAGATGTACTTTTGAATATACTTCTAGGTGTACTTTTGAATATACTTCTAGATGTACTTTGAATATACTTCTAGATGTACTTTTGAATATACTTCTAGATGTACTTTGAATATACTTCTAGATGTACTTTTGAATATACTTCTAGATGTACTTTTGTATACTTTTGAATATACTTTGAATATACTAGATGTACTTTTGAATATATTTCTTGTACTTTTTTGAATATACTTCTAGATGTACTTTTGAATATATTTCTAGGTGTACTTTTGAATATATTTCTAGGTGTACTTTTGAATATACTTCTAGGTGTACTTTTGAATATACTTCTAGATGTACTTTTGAATATACTTCTAGATGTACTTTGAATATACTTCTAGGTGTACTTTTGAATATACTTCTAGATGTACTTTTGAATATACTTCATAGATGTACTTTTGAATATACTTCTAGGTGTAATACATAGTCATAAATTTGGCCATGAAATTGAATACATAGTCATAAATTTGGCCATGAAATTGAATACATAGTCATAAATTTGGCCATGAAATTGAATACATAGTCATAAATTTGGCCATTTTTGAATACATAGTCATAAATTTGGTCAATTAAATTTTGGTCATTAAATTATACATAGTCATAAATTTGGCCATTAAATTGAATACATAGTCATAAATTTGGTCATTAAATTGAATGCATAGTCATAAATTTGGTCATTAAATTGAATACATAGTCATAAATTTGGGAATCAATCCTAATCATAATATCTGCTCGAAACAGAGAAAACTTACTTTTTTCTAAACTTTTATTAATTTTTTTTCAACTTCCATCGACAGATCCACCGGTCTTCACCAAAAGGTTGGAGCCTCAGACTGTGATGATTCGAAAAGGCGGAGAATTCCGATGCCGGGCCATTGGCGTACCCTATCCCAAAATCAAATGGTTCAAAGACTGGCATCCCCTCAGCGAATCAAGCCGCATTCACATCAAGTGGGAGGAGCCTGACACTTGCATCTTAAGTCTCAGCGATTCCATTCTGAAAGACGGCGGACTGTACACGTGCACGGCCACTAACATAGGCGGAACTGCAACTACGTCAGCAATGCTGAGCGTTGAAGGTGCTGGATAATAGTAGATTTAATTAATATATTTTTAAATTATTCTATGCCTTAACATTTGAAGAATGCTAAAGACTTGGTGCTTAATATCTTTTTAAACAATTATTGTATTCTTAGTTGTAAAACGTTTTGCTTCAATTTAATTCTTTTTGTTTTTCAGAATGTGAGAACGAGTATCATATTTTGACATACAAACGACCTCCATTTACGAAACCGAACGAAAGGCCCTTCGAAGACTTTTATGACATTGGAGAAGAATTGGGAAGGTGTGATGCTTTTAAATTTTATTATTTGGGTTATAAGTAAATCCATTTTCAGAAGCATTAGTTCATATATAAATATATATATAAAATAATTTAAATAATATATATAACAGTTGAGCTGACACATGGATGGCACTATTTAAATATGTATTAAAAAAGACACGTGTATAAATTTGACCATATAATTTTTAGTTTTTAGCTCTAACCTTCAAAAATGATGGACATGTATCCAACATTTGACAGCTGTTGCACTATTAGTATCCATTCGTGAGTTATAACCTTTTAGTGAAGCAACTTTTGTTAGTTTGAAAAAAATGATAAAAGGAATTTCGTGTGTTAATAAAGCATTGCTTTTTGGCGAAAAAAAAATACTATTGTAGCCAAGACTTGGTTTGATAAACATTATTCGGACTTTGCACCAGGAAAATCAACCGTAGAGAAGTGGTTTGCTAAATTTAAAAGAGGCGAAATGAGCACCGAGGACGATGCACGCAGTGGACGCCCAAAGAGGCAGTTACCGACGAAAACATCAAAAAGTCCACAAAATAATTTCTGATAACCGTAAAGTGAAGTTGATTGAGATAGCTGAGACCCTAAAGATATCAAAGTAACGTGTTGGACATATCGTGAATGAATATTTGGATATGCGAAAGCTCTGTTCAAAGTGGGTGCCACGCAGAGCTCACAATCGACCCAAAACAACAACGAATTGGTGATTCTAAGCAGTGTTTGGAGCTGTTCAATCGTAATAAACCCGAATTTTTGCTTCGATATGTGACAAGGGCTGAAACATGGCTCCATCATTTCAGTTCCAATCGAGTCAGTCGAGTGGACTGCACGTGATGAACACTAAAAATGCTATAACTCACATACTAATAGTACAACAGCTGTCAAATTTATACACGTGTCTTTTGAAGGTTAGGGGCTAACTAAAAATTCATATGGATTTAATACTAGTAGCGTCATCTATGTGTCAGCCTACGAACTTTTCAGTCCACATGTTACATATATAAATAAAGATATATAGTGCCATATATAAAATAGTGCTCAGTTATCATTATATTGAAATATTCTGAGTAACAAGGTATTGTATAGTAAAAATATTATTAAAATGTTAGAAAAATATTAAAATTATTTTGAATACGCTCCCTGACCAAAATTGCAGGTATTAAATTAATAACATTTACCGCGTTGATGTTGTGTTAATTAATAAATTCATTGCCATAAGATAGACTTATTTCTAATTCGTTCATTTTATTAAATATTTATTATTCCTTTACATTTAATTTATAATTCGAGTAAAAAAAAAAAATATTCTTTTTTAAGATGATCCTTAGCACAATTAGCACTCTATATCCCTTAAATACTAGTATAAAATAATTTTGATATAATTGTAATTAATTTTTCCTTTTAATTTTTTTATATAAGTTTAATTAATTTTGATATTTTAAATAATTTTTCAATTTACTTTTGATATCAACTTAAATTCAGTTTAATCTTAGTTATAAAATGTAAATCAGAAATAATCGTGGTAACATTTTATCAAATTTATTTATTTAAATCTGATAATTAAATGCTTTTTTATGCTAATAATTAAATGTAGTTATTTACCATTTTATTTTTTTTGATTATTTTAAAAATAAACAATAGCAGAACTTATAGAAATAATTTTCATTCATTTTTGACTTGTATATTCCATAACATTCTTCATTTTTATAAATAAAATAAAAACTTATCAGGAGAATTAAATAATTAACATGAAACTGTGCCTCAGTATGAAATATGGATTGTTTGTAATATTTTCAGAGGAACCCAAGGAATAACTTACCACGTTGTCGAAAGAAAAACCGGCCGCAGTTTGGCTGCCAAAGTCATGCACGGAACGGACAAGTTGATGGACTTCATGACGGCAGAGATGGACATCATGAACCAACTCTGCCATCCCAGACTGGTTCGACTGTGGGATGCTCACCAGACCAAATCATCCCTTACACTGGCCACTGATTTGTATCCTTCAAATAATTTTATCTATAGTTTAGTTTTATATTTGTTATTTTCACCATTTATCACTAGAACCGTAAAGATATAGTAGATTATACCATTAGCCAGTTTGATCCACAAAAAAAAGCTTTCTTGCCGTGGATCAAACTGGGTAATGCTTTCCATAGGGTGGGGTATCTGATGTGTCGGCTCCACGTGGTGCGGAGACCTGATGGCCAATTGGATAGCGCTCTAGCTTTTGGTACCCCAGGCTTCAGGTTCAGATCCTGGCGGTGGCATGGGTGTTTGTGAGAGATTCGAAATACACGTTAAACTGTAGGTCCCTGTCTAATTAGCCTGCAGTGTGCACAAAATGACGGTAAAGAACGACAAACCAAAACCAATCAAAGTGGTGTCCTTTGAAACGCATTTTCGTAATCGAACGAGGCACGAGTTTGTCACTGCAGCCCGTGGGATTATGCCTGTTATTAATTGGATGCAATTTACAACAGCCGCA
This sequence comes from Caerostris extrusa, assembly GCA_021605095.1. Lineage (NCBI taxonomy): Eukaryota > Metazoa > Arthropoda > Arachnida > Araneae > Araneidae > Caerostris > Caerostris extrusa. Next base: position 33,257 of record BPLR01000014.1, on the reverse strand, counting down.
TTTTACTCTGTCCTACCAGCAAATCGGTAGCGTAATAAAAAATAGATTGCAAACGTCCCTCCGAAATTACCATTGTTGAAGTTGTGACGGGCAAGGCCTGGAGTTAATTATTGTACACCTACCCATGTACCCTCCTCACTCTTTTAATGTTTTAGACTTTTTGACTGGACATTACAGAACGGGGACACCTTGCTGTTGAGTGGCCAATATTCTTGACTGTTCCCTGTGTTCTGCAGGCACTTCTATGGATTTTAACATTTGATAAACTGACCCGCGCTCTTTTTATGAACTATTCTCCAGGGGCCCTGATGGCTGAAGCTCTGACTCTCAGTACCATAGATTTCGCGTTCAAATCACAGGTCGTTCCATGGATGTTTTTAGTGGTTCGGAATCCACTTTTGCCGTAGGTCCCGTCTCCATATAACCGTAGAGCTTCACAGAGCCCGATCAGACTTCTCGCCCACATCATTCCTAAACTGTTGAGGGGCAACTCAGCTCTAGGCACAGTGGTGTGGTGCAGTGTAGTATTAGACCGTAATTGGATGCAATATTCAACAGCCACGTTTTACTCTGTCCTACCAACAAATCTGTAATGTAATAAAAACATAGATTGCAAATGAAAAAAATGACCGTAATGACTGTGTTGAAGTTGTGGTATGACAAGATCTGGAGTTCATTATTGCACTCCACCCTTCCCATGGTTGGTTTTTCGCTTGGTTTTTATTGCAAATTTTAAACTTTGGACTGGGCATGACTTTTTACAAGAACACCTTTTGCTATATCGGCGTGGCCAATATTGCTGATTGTGTGCTGTGTTCTTCAGGCACTTTGAAGAATTTTACACATATGTGTGTAAACTCTTTTATGAACTGTTCTCCAGTGGACCTGAATGGCTGAATGTCTAGCGCTTGGTGCCACCGATTTTCGAGTTCAAATCCTGGTGGAGCCATGGATGCTTGTGAGTGAAATCCACTTTTTAAGCCGCATGTCCCGGTCTTATATGACTGTAAGAGTTTCACGGAGCCCAATCAGACTTCTCACCCACATCATCCCCAAACTGTATAGGGACAACTCAGCTCTAGATACAGTGATGTTGTGGGGGTGTAGTAGCAGTGGAACTGTTCTCAGACAACTTTTATAACAAGGCTGATTTTTATTGGGCTGCCAGAGATCTCATGGCAGATTAGCCTCCTCCCGATATAGGGGGTGAAAACCGCATTCACATTGTGTTGTAGCAATCTTGAGCTAACATATTTTCCAAGTTAATTTAAATACTTTTTGTGAGAAATTGTTCTTTTAACAGGTGTTATTTTAATATTATAATGGATATAAAAAGTATTAATAAAATTGTCGTGCCGTAACAGCAAAATGAATCCTTGACACTCGAATCTCAGGTGCGGTGGAGGCGAACTCTTGCCCAATATCATCCATCGTGAAAAGTTGACAGAAAGCATCGTCGCTCACTACGTTAAACAGATACTGGAAGGCCTACAGCACATGCACGAGAAGAACATAGCACACTTGGGGCTCACGGTAAGTTATGCATTTCTATGAATTAACATGATATCTAAGAATTAACCCATTAAGTCTAACGATATGAAAAATTATCAAGACTAACGTTGTGAAATACAAAATTATCATATTTTATTTTATTTGATTTTTAATAAATACAATAGTAAGTACTGTAATAAAATTGAAATAAAATTTCTTTTTATTGAATTTGAATTATTTAATTTTTTTCTCTAGATTGGAGATGTTCTATTGACCAGGCTCAATTGCGATAACATCAAAATCGCAGACTTCGGATTAGCCACCCGACTGCATTCTGGCAGGGAATTCATCCAAGAATACGGCCATCCGGAATTCGTCGCTCCTGAAATTGCAAACAAACAGCCGGTCACTTTGGCAGCAGATTTGTGGTAAGTAAAAATGCGTATGTAAAAGGGTTTTTTTTTAAACTAACATTTATACAACAAATAAAATTATTGGCGTAATATTAAATACAGAAAATAACCATGTAAATATCAATTAAAATATAAATATTTAAGCTGTTTATCTAAAAATGGAGAGTTTTTTGCATACCGTATTTTTATCTTCCGATATTTTTCTCCCTAGCGCGCATGCTCATAGGAAATTGCGCATGCGTATCTGTAATAACGTTTCCTATGAGCATGCGCGCTAGGCAGAGAAAATATCTGACGATAAAAATACGGTATGCAAAAACTCTCTATTATTGATAACTTTTAAATTGTAGTTAGCAAAATTCCAAGCGATTTTTCAAGATTAATGAAACGATTTTTAAGTAACTGAAAACTTGCAAAGAAGAAAAACATTTTTGAAAATATATTACAGATAATTATCATTAATTAAAAAAAAAAAGATAATTTCCGGTAAGAGTGAAATCTTAAAGTTATAATAACTATATAGAAAAAAATTACTTATTTACAACAAATCAGTTTATTGCGTACAAGTTAATTTTAAAATTGTAATTTTTCATTACACATAAAAATATTTTTATTTCGATGAATGACTTTTTAAATTGCAGTTCACAAAATTTCAAACGATTTTTCAAGATTCATCAAACGATTTTAGAGCAAACGAAAACGTGCAAAGAAACAAAACGTTTTTGAAAATATATTACTGAAAATTATCATTAATTAAAAGAAAAAAAGATAATTTCTACTAATAGGGCAATCTTAAAGTTGTAATAAGTAAACAGAAGAAAAATTTATTTATTTACAACAAATCAATTAATTGTGTACAAGTTAATTTTTAAAATGGTAATTTTTATTTCGAATAAAAATATTTATATTTCGAATGAATGACTTTTAATTTGTAGTTCGCAAAATTTCAAACGATTTTTCAAGATTCATTTTAGAGCAAACAAACAAAACGTTTTTGAAAATATATTACAGAAAATGATCATAAATTTAAAAAAATAATAACAATCTCTACTAAGAGTGCAATCTAAGTTGTAATCACTATAGAGAAAAAAATATTTACAACAAATCATTTTTTTTTTTAAATTTTTCATTACGCATAAAGATATTTATAAAAAGTTTTTAATATTTATTTCTTTTAATTAATGAAATGCAAATTCACTTTTGATCAAATAAAAAAAAAAAAAAGAGTTTTTTATTTTGGGTAAAACTATAAATTGTTAGGAATCCTATAAAATGTGAAGCATATGTTTAAGAAATTCTAACGGTTAAAAATTACTAATTCAGATGAATAATTTTGATAATTTAATTCAATTATCTTCTTCGAATTAATTAATATAATTTATTATTATTAATTCATTAAGTGAATTATTCAGTTTTCATTTTTTTATATGATGATTACATTAAAATGTTCATTAACCTTAAAAAATAGTAAGTATATAAAATCGTTCTTATTTCCTTTTTTATGAAGCTTTTTGTTAATTTATTTTCTAGACTTATTTTATGAATTGAATAATAATAAAAATCGACAATAACTTAGTAATACATATCTTTTTTTTTGTAGGAGTGTTGGAATCATCTCGTACATACTGTAAGTACATATTTATTGTTTATTTATAATAATAATTTGCGTATTTTAATTATTATTTACTTAAAATGTTCTTAAAAAATCAAAATTACTTAAAATATCTTGAATCTTGAAAAATTATTGGCGTAAATTTTTATTATATATTGTTTTATTATTATTATTATATTATATATTGTTTTATTTTTATTATATATTGTTTTATTTTTATTCATATATTGTTTTATTATATATTGCGTTTTCAATTATATATTGTTTATTATTTTAATTTAATTTTTAATTTACTTTTAATAAAAGTAAATAAAGACTTTATGCTTGGTTATAAAATTGTATATTTGATAAATATATATATATTTATCAAATATACAATTGTAGATATGAAAAATAAAACCTGCAGATAAATTCCATTACTTTTACATAATGTTTAAACCGTTTACAAGGCTTATGATAAAGAATTCCTGAAAAAAAAAAATTTATGAAGTTGAGAATCAATTATTACGTTAATTTTACATAATCCAAATTCAATAATTATTTGTTGAAATATGTAAATTTCTCTGCTTTCCTTTCACAGACTGACTGGTGTGTCGCCGTTCTTGAGAGAAAACGACAGGGAAACTCTCAAGGAGGTGCAGAAGGGCATGCCGAATTTCTTCCACGACAATTTCGCTGTTCTCTCAGATGATGCCAGGGACTTCGTTACTCAATTGCTGCAGTCAGACCCTAGGTAAGACACACAGAAATTTTATTTTACCATTCTAAATTCGGCGTAAAACGTCTGAATATATTAGCATCAGCTGTTTTATTAAATCGCAAATAAAAAACCTCTTCATAGGTGTCAATGCTAGGGGGTTCGCTTAAGAAATATCATACCATAATCAAAGCAACATTTTGCACTTGACACTAATTCAAAAACGTAAAAATAAACTAAAATGAAAAATATTGTACAGGGTGAATATAATTAAAGTTCTACTTTCAAAATGCTGTAAAAAGAATAGTTCAAATTTGAACTCATTGTGGCGAGTTAAAGATACTTGAAGAAGGAGGAAACGGTGTGGCATCAAAAAAAGTCCCATCCAATTTTTATGACCTTGCCGTGGTGGATGGACTTTCCACTAGCAGTGTCAAACCGTTGTATGAATGACTTCATCATCATAACTAGCTCGACAGCCCATTGTGGGCCTTGGCCTTCTTTAAAAGATCCAGCCAGGCTGTTCTCCTCTCGGCCGTGGACTTCCAGTTTCTGATCTTAATAACATTAAAATCAGAATCTAAACAGTCGACCCATCTCTTTTTCGGTCTTCCCCTTGGTCGTTGTCCAAAAAGATTATATTGAAAACCCTCAAAAAGCAGTTCTATCACTTTCCATTCTCATGAGATGACCGGCCCATCTCATTCTGTTCAATTTAATAAATTTTAGAATGTCAATACCTCTAAAAAGTTTGTAAAGTTCAAAATTGTATCTTCTTCGCCAATTTCCATTGTCATTGATACCACCAAAAATATTCGCAGCACTTTTCTTTTCAAAGATTGCCAACATTTTCTCTTCTCTTGCTGTTAGTGGAATGAATGACTTGGAAGTCATTTTTTTCATTCAAAAACAGAAACAATCGAGCACATTGAACACTACAGTTGGTTTAATGTGTAACCTATGCCAAATAAGTTGTAATTTCGATTCAAAATATCACTGGCAGTTGAATACACTTTCTTTATGCAGCTTACAGCGCCATCTATTAATACACTTTGGAACTTTTTTTGGATGCCGTACCGTTTCCCCCTTCTTCAAGTATCTTCAGTTCAAATTTGAATTGCGAAAGAGGGGTTTCTTTTTACAGCATTTTGAAAGTGGGACTTACGGAGGGGGGAAGTAATTATATGAAGTAAATATATGAAAAAGATATTTTTACATATATTTCAGCCGGTAGTACCAATAAGTGTCATCGGTCTTTCTCTTAAATGCGTTGTTGAATGAAGCAACATGCTAACGTGTGAATCGTTATAATCACCCTGTATTTTTAATCTCAGCATGACAAAAATGCTGCTGTAAAATTTAAACAAAATTATTTTTTTGAAATGATTATTGTTTTCGAATATCGGGCGCTTTGACTTTAATCATTCCTCGGTAGAACAGTAGATATATAGCAGGTTCAGAGTTCTTCTTCCCTTATAGTTTTCAAGGGTAGCAATTGGGGAATATGGCCCTCTTCCTCATCGAGCTTGTGAAAGGGAACAATCTATCTAATGATTTCAGTTATGGGAGATTTCAAATGATGTCAGTTTTAAAAATTTTTACTACCAAGACATTTAAAGATGGTGCCTGATGGCTGAGTGGCTGGCGCTCAGGCTCTCGATACCACAGGTTTCGGATTCGAGTCCCGGCAGTACTGTGAATGTTTGTAGTGGTTCGGAATCCACTTTAAACCGTAGATCCCGGTCTAATATGATCGTAGAATGTAGCGTATCTTCAAGCTACACGTGCCTCCTGGGTAGTGCTAAATGAGTAACAGCTTTCGTCGGTGCAGCCCACATGACATGACTTCTTCCAGGCTAGTTTGTATTGGGCTGCTCATAGAGAAATGGCCAATACGACCCAGTCCTCGACGTAATTAAAAGAAGACAATTAAAGATAAAATTTTAAAGTCTTTAAAATTTTAAAGTCCTAAAAATTAAAAACAAAAATTAATTTTGCATTTAGGAAAGGTACTGCTAGGCATTGTTCAATTATTGCACCAGATCTGCATTATTTTTTATTCTGATGGCTTATGCTCACCTCGAGAAATGTCTTTTGATCGTGGCTGGACTATAAAAAGTGTCAACAGCATTGCTCAATTGCAAAGTCTTATCGATATCGATAAAAAAATAGAAATATCGATAAAAAAATTCGTCTAATCGAAAACTCTTATAGGAAGAAAATCAAATTTGTGTCAATCGTGTAGAGTCTGAAATTATTTTGTTGGAAAATGGCTCCAGGATTATGTTCCATAAAGAGAACGAGCTGTTAAAATCAAATGTAGGAAGAACTATTAGAGATAGCTTCCACACCATCACTCAAATGGTAAGGCTGTGTGTTTCTGTAAAACAAGACTTTTAGGACAACTGGCGCTGATATTTCCATCTGCGGGTCCTATATTTGAATACTATGTAAGACCAGCCAGTTGGCAACAAAGATGATCGACTACTACTACTGCACTACACCACCACATCACACCACTGTGCCTAGAGCTCAGTTGCTTCTATACAGTTTGGTAATGATGTGGGTGAAATTGAATAGATGCATGATGGGGACAACGCTCTACGATCATATTAGACCGGGACCTACGGTTTAGAGTGTATTCGAACCCTAAAATTATCTACGGCATCGTCGAGACTCGAACCCGAAACCTGTAGCACCGATCGCTAGTCACTCGGCCATCCAAGCCACAAGATGATCGACTACTATTACTACACCACCACATCACTGTACTTAGAGCTGAGTTGCCCCTTTTATAATTTGGGAATAATGTCGGTGAGAAGAAGTCTGATTAGGCTCTGTGACGCTCTACGGTCCTATGAAACCGGAATCTACGGCTTAAAGTGGATTCCAAACTACTACAAGCAAACATAGCAACGCCGGCACTCGAACCCAAAACCTGTGGTTCCGAGGACCAGAGCGCTAGCCATTCGGCCCTCTAACCCCCAAGATGATCGACTGCAACATCATTCCAGACGACTTTGTCGATGTTGTGGGGTTAAAATCACACGTCTAAAAGACAATTTTAAACATAACCCTAACTTAACCAAGCCTTTTGAAGTAGTGAAACATACCACTGGTTTTTGGAGGCAGACAATAATTCTGTTCAAGTCTATCACACCATCCGATCTTGTTTCAAGTTATATTTTTGAAAAATTTAATTCATTTCATTTGTAAAATAAATTTAATTTTAGAAATTTGATTATATCTATTTTCTTCATTTATCTCTTTTGATTTTGAAATCTAAAAAAATTGAATATTATTTTTATAGCAAAAGATTGGACGTTAATGCTGCTTTGAAACACAAATGGCTGGATGTAAGCATTTTTTTTTCTTTTGTATTTCTCTGTTTAGTCTTAATTAATCGTCAATTGTTTATTTTAATTTATATAATAATTTTGCTGTGTAAATCTAACGAAACATGTTCTAACATTTCTCAGCTGGATTCTGTGCCTGATAAATGTGATGAACTTGAAATCTTCGATAGCTTGAAGGAATACTGCAAAAGATTTAGATCGTGGGTAAGTCTGGCAACATAATACTGTGTTTTCATATTACTGAAAAAGATTTATTAAATAATTTACAATTTTGAAAAACAGTGTACAAAACAATTGGGAGATATTAAGATTTTGTGTGTAAAATACAGATGTGGAAATGTTTGGGTGACTCATACATGATGTATGGGTGGTGTAAAATATGAAAAAGAAGCAACGAACAAGGAATAAAATTTTATTGACTAAATTTGTCTGTAAACAAAACAAATGCATGGTTCTTGCATATTAAAAAAAAAAAAATGTGATTTCTCGGACACAAATCAATTTCAATCATGTACGCGGCATGGAATCAGACTGACTGCGGCGTTCTCTCTCCCACCTATAGAAGAAAACTTTCCAACTACTAAATTATTTCTGGTGGTGGTGAGCAACTCTTCTCCCTTAGATTGTTCCAAACATGTTCTACTAAATTCATGTCTGGAGAATATGCTGAATAATCCATTCGAAGGATTACATAATAGAGAAGGAAATTGTGCACTAGCTGAGCACGATGTTGTCTGGCGTTATCATCCATGACAATGAATTCATTCCCGTTTTCCGCGGCATAAAGGACCTCTGAGGATCATATTCTTATGTCGCTAAGCCGTTAATGCTCCATTCCTAATAATGTGCAGGTCGGCGTGGCATTGATAAAATACCGACCCAGACAATCACTCCGCCTCCACCAAATCGGACACTTTTACGCAGAAATCTAGGATTATTTCTTGTATTCCAGGTTCTCTCCAAATGATAATCCGCCTATTGTACACTAAAGCGGAATTTGTCCGTAACGACATGTTGCTCCACTCATCTAGTTTCCATCTGAGATGCTCCTGTACTCGCCTTCAGTGGGCAGCACAGTGGTTCTGTGTCAACGAAACCCAAACTATATGTCTGAGGGCATTAGACCCACATAGTGGAGTCGGCTACGTACAATCTTGAGTCGAAACTCTGATATCAGTGACTATTGCAAGAAAGTGTTCTCCATAATGCGGTTTCTTCTGGTCCTTAATGTTAAATACCGATCCTCATTTTGTGTTGCACCATGTCTCGATCTTCGGCCAACATTTTCAGTTTCCAAAACAGATTCCATAATCTGGAAATGACACTTTGAGACCAACGCACTAACCAGTTGTCCATCAGGCCACAAAAATATATAATACGAGTAAGTATGCTTTTAAAAGCAATTAGAATTACGTAATTAATTCTTTATCAATCTTCATTAATTGATAATATTTTATTAAATCGTTTTTAAGTTTTCTATGATATTCATTTATAGCTTCTATTATTCGCTATAATACCATAAATATATCTGTAATAAACAACATAATTATATAAATTATTGATATCAAATCAAAGTACATTAAAAATTTTTAAATGTGTCGGTAATAAATATTTTATGGAAACTAAATACATTATACAAATAAACTCAATAAATTTTTCATAATTTATAACAATAAGTAAATTAAATTTTATGCTAATATTTAAAAATCTACTTTCCAGTACTCCAACGCTTCCTGCCGGTGGTTCTTCCGAAGACGAACCCTGGAGTCTTGCTTCACCCATCCAAGTCGAATGATCTACCCTCCCAACGAGGAATACACCCCTCCGTCCACCCCGGACAGAGAACTGGACAGAAGTCGAGTGAAGCCTGCGGCATTCGACGACATCACTTACAGACAGAGGATAGAGCGCGAGGCCATCGACCCCAGATCAGAGAGCCAGTGAGTTTCCTTTGTGTTCATTTTGTAATAGTAGAAAAAATTTGTTATACAACTTTTAAACTGGGAAAATAATTTCTTATCAATTATACAACTGAAAAAGTACTTTTAGTCTTAGAATTAGAGTTGCCTACAGACTGAAATAAATTTAAATTCGAAAACATTTATGCTATATGAATTCAATATCAGCATTTGTTTCCGCATTTGTGGCATCAAATCGCTACATTTATATACTTTTAAAAATTATTTTATAAAACACCATAAGATAGGAGAAAATAAGTATATAATTTCTTTTATCCATATCCCAGTATACCAGAATGGTCCAGACACGTTCCTGCTTCCCCTGCGAGATCCTGACTTTCCAGTTCGCATCAGGAGATACCTCAAAGTGGGCGCTGTCAGGAGTCCCATACTCGCCAACCATTTGAAGGACAAGCACTGGGGATACAGTGACGTGAGATCCCTCTAATAGTTTAGATAGTTTGCCATAAATAAATGAAATCAACATCCTGCTAAAAATCAACGTATGCTTTATAAGGGCAAAGTTTAAAAATTCAATAATATTTTGTCCGTTAAAGATTCTCTCATATTAGATTTTATTATAAGATAAAATTGCATTATAAGAAAAAGGTGTGCCACCATCCACGTATCCTTGATGTAATGGATATATATATAAGTGAGGTGCAAGATAAATCTGAACCAAAATAGTTATTTCCTTTTGCAAGCTTGTTATTTTATCCCCTTAGGTTGCCGTGAAGGAGCGCAGGAAGTTTGTGGATGTAATGGACGAAGAAATCTACGATGAGAAGAAAGGGGTGTCCCAGTCGGCCAACCTGAGGCTGCGACATGAAGTGGGCACCCCCGGATCGGGATACGAACATATCGAGTCCAGGAGTCAGAAAAAGAGGAGGGGATTCAGAGGAACAGCAGGTATGAAATCTCAATGACAGTAAACGAAATTTTAAAACATAAAAATATGCTTTTAAGAACTATCCTAGTACTATAAATAGCATATAAAATAATTAATAGGTCGATTAACCATTTTTTGCATACCGTATTTTTATAATGCGGTATTTTTTCTCCCTAGGGCGCATGCTCCATTCATCTAAAAGGAAGCATGCGTATCTGTAATAATGTTTCCTATGAGCATGCGCGCTGGGAGAAAAATACCGTATTATAATAATATGAGTATGCAAAAAGCTTATCTGGTATTTCCCGGGTTCATCTGAAAAGAAGTAATATACGGTTAAAAGAGACAACAAAATTAAACAATCACAAAGCGGATATATTTTCAATTAATATTTTGTAAGCAAAAAAAACTTCAGCATCAAGAGAAAAACAGCAAAACTTTTATTTTAATAATTAGAACTAAAGAAATTGAATTCCAATTAGGGTTTTTTTATAGCTAGTTCACAACCTACCTAATACCTAGAATTACCAGGCTGCAACTCTGAAGGGAACTGTTACATTCGTTGTTGGGACAAGAGAAGTAATGACTTCCAGAAAATTTTCTGCGGTGTATTGGTTGTGTGCCGTATTAGAGAAATGCTGAATACTCCATTCAGATATTCCGATTGTCGTTGGAAGAAAGGGCCTCGCGAAACTCGCCATACAATCTGTTCAATTTTAAAGCAATGCCACCAACGGAAATTTGCCTTTTTATATGCAGGCAGCTGTTCGTTATAGCACGGGCTAGGCCAATGTTAACTATAGTAAACACAACTTTTTAAATTCCTGAAACTCGGTTTGAATCTCTAATTATATTCAAGATGTCTGAAAAGTATCTTTTTACACTTAAAATTCATAAAAAAAAAAATAATAAATGTATTCAACTAGTAATTTTTCAACAGTTCAAATTAGTATTCAATGGGCAATTCTTGTATTCAACTAGCAGATATGATCTAGCGTTACAGAAAATAAAACATTTTTAGTTTTGGTAAGGCTTATTAACAAAAACATATCTATGCAGAATTAAGGTTATTAATTATTATTATTAAAGGTTAGAATTAAGATTACTACATTAAAGGTTTAAAATTTTAAATAATTCGCTTTAATATAAATGGACTAAATAAAACAATATTCTTATCCAAAAATTCCCAATATTTTTTTCTCGTCTTTAATTTGTTAACATTTATTTTTAAGAAAATTGTAATGCAAATTAAAATCTAATATTGAAATTTTTTAATCTTATTTTTAGAACTTATTTAATAGTGCCCGTCAGTTTTTGAGAGTGGTGACCTGAAAATCTGTAACAATGAAAAAAATTAATTTTTAATTTAAAAATTAACGAATGAAAAATTTTCGTAATTCCATCTACGAATTTTTGAACAAATAATAAATTTAAAAAAAATAATAATAATTAATTTCTAAGTGAATATTTTTTTCAAATATGCTGAAACATGCATACATCCTTTATATATATATATATATATATATATAGTGTTAAGATACCTTTCTAAAAATCTTACAGATTTGTTTTATAGACAGTCATATGCGTTTTAATTTTTGTGCTTTAAATCCGTTTCAGGAACAGCTCCATTCTTCAGAGAGAAGATCAAGCATGCTGTGGTGCGCGAGAATGAAGACGCAGAATTCCACTGCCAGGTCACCGCTTCTCCCGAGGTGCAGGTATCGTGGTTCAGGAATGATGGCATCCTTATTGAAAGTTCCAGGATAATTGTAAGACATCACTCTGCTTTAAGTATTATCATTATTTATTTTTGGAACAATGCTACTATTATTTTTCTTTTAAAAATTAATTTGGTTTTCTACAAATGATATAAAATATTAAAGTTTTGTAGCATGATATGCGGTAGATTTAAATTATGGACTGTATATTTTTTTATAAACACTTTAAGTTACAAAAAATCACATGATATATACGTATTGACGAACTGAATATAACGTATCGAAAAATATGGGATCTTTGTGTTTCCTTTTCGCTTTTTTTCCCCCAATGGAGAGGTTACAGGACAACAGGTATCATAAAAAGAACAATACAAAAACCAAGACAAATAACAAAAGACATTAGTTAATCCATCCACTTAAGTCTAGCATTACAATAACGCTTCCATAAAGAAACAGGTGGTATTGCAGAACAGGAAGCAAGGTGAGGCATATCCATTTCTTCTTGGTTATCACACAGGAGACAGAGATCGTCAGGAAACATGAGATGTTTTCTTTTACGGTGTAGGGTTGTCAGCCCTGCACTCTTTTTATCATATTAGACAGGAACTTTAGGTTTAAAGTGGAATCCTTACCACTAAAAACATCCATGGCACCGCCGGGACTCGAACCCGAAACCTGTGATGCCGAGACCTAGTCAATCAGCCTTCAGGGCCCACCATTAATTATTTAAAATACATTTATATTTCATTCATTTTGAGTAGGTTTTTATTTTTATGTTTACAAATGTGTCTACAAAAATATTATTATTAATTTCGTTCTTCATTTTAAAATATTTAGTTAATAAAATTAAAATATTAGTTGATGAAAAGTAATAATTTGTACATTAAGAATTGAAATGCTTACAGCAATTACAAATATTTAAAATCATTTGTGATTCCATGCCAAATAATTAATTGCAAAATAAGATCTATATTTAAAACATTAAACTTTTTATAAAATATTAAAAATTAAATTTCAATAATCTTCTAGAAGCTACGTAATTGAAATTCTATTGAATATACTTGTATCTAATATAACTGAAATCTTACCCCTTCATGAATATATAAAATAGCTTTTTTTTTTTTTTTTTTTATCTTTCAAATAAAATTATTAAATAGTCAATGGTAGTGATTTATAAGAAACTGTGTTAAGAAGAATAGAACATGATTTTCTTAAAATACCGTAGAGTAGTAATAGAAATAGGCAGTGTTACTCTCCTATAAGAAAGGCACAGAATGTTGGAGCCAACATCTTCGTATCATATTGGCGTTGCATAGCTGTTTGGTTTCTTTTCAACCACAAATTATATATTTTTTATTAATATACATACATTATTTAATCAAAAAATATGAAAGGACATTTAGATAAATTCTACCAAAGAATTATAAACAATAAATTACACTTGATAAAATATGACAATTAATATGTAATACTTATTAACAGCAAACATAGTTCCTTTGACAACGCAGAAAATTTAAAAAAAAATTTGTATGTATTAATAAACAAATATGACAAATATTTAATATTAAATAAAAAAAAAGAAGCGCATTGTTTTGAAATTTACCGTTGCAATAAACTGCAAACCTTGTAATATATACTTAAAATTTATTAATAATTTAATATACTTAAAAATTATTGGTTAAAATTACTTCTGATCAATAGATGAGTATATTATATCTATTCATTAAAATAAATAATATAATAACATTCCATAGTATAATGCAAGCTTCAATAAAAATTTTATACACCGAATAAATTGCTTTTAAAATATTCTATATTTATTCAGTATACAAAATAAATGAATTCCAACGTGCCTGTGAAAAAAATGTAAATCTTCTCCTTTCATCTCGATTTCTCAATACAAAACATACACAAAGTCACATTTAATTTTTCAATGCAACGCAAGTAAACAAGACGACGAATCCATACAAAGCAATGAGAGCCATTTGCTGAAGTACACTCAACACGTGACGAGGCTGTTGACTTCAAACTTTTTATATGATTTTCATGATGATTCTTCTATAATGTTTTTTTTTCAATAGATCAACAAGTGGTCAGATGGACGGTGCTGTTTGACCTTGAGACCCGCAAAGGCGTATGATGTTGGACTTTATAAATGTGTTGCGAGAAATGTGCACGGTGTTTCTGTCTGTAGAGCTCGTCTCAATCTTGGAAGTTAGTTTCATTTTGAGTTCTTAAATATTTTTTTCAATATCAAATTTATATTACAGTAGTTTCAATAAATTATAAATACAGCGCTATTTAGTATGTTTTTAGAAAGGAGTAATCAAATCTTGCTCATGCATTTTAAATTTAAATAGATTTTTTAAATATAAAGCAAATCAAGTTTTCATGTAATGATGGGAATTTCGAAAGTTAAAATAGTAAAAAAAAAAAAAAAAAGAAAATGAAATATTTTATGTAGAAAAGGAAATATTTTAATTTTATTTTTTAATAAGGGTGACTGTTTCAAAAATGCAAATTAATTTCTCTATTTTGTAATTTAATTTATGAAACATGTAAATTTATGAACATATTCCGTGTTACAAAATTGATTTAGCCCAAAAATTATTTCATTATCATTCATTTAAACTGGATGTTAATGCTTAAATACATATTTTAATACTGATTAGAGGGCCCGGTAGACGTTGTCCTTAAAAATATTTTTCTAATGTATTCACCATATTGAATTGTAATTTCAAACTTTTTAGGTAAAGGAAACACAAAAATATTTCACCAAAAATCGGTCACGCCGTTTAGGAGGAGTTCATTGAAAATCAGAAGAATTTTATGTAAATAAATGTATTCCGTAGTAGTAATTTTTACGATAATTATCTCGATTAAACTTTGGTTGTATAATTAATTATCAAAACTTTTCAACATGAAGGTTTTATTTATACTGTACTAATGATAATTACTTAATATTTAATGTTAATTAAGCCTTGGTTTTCTTAAAATGCTTATTTTTAAAATTTGTTTTCAAAATTCTTCAACAGGCGTTTCAGTTAAACCGGATCCACCTAAAGCTGACAAGTGCTCGGATACGGAAATTTTTCTCACCTGGATGCCACCCAAGTTTGATGGATTCAGTCCAACTTTTGGCTATGCTTTAGAATACAAGGAGGAAGGTAGGTTGTGATTATACACCAGGTTCCGTTTAATAAATAAGGAAAGTAATTCTTCTTTTGGGAGTATTTCTTACGTTTACTTCTTTAGAAAAAAAATAAACGTGTGAAAATAGCTTTAAAAAATCTCGAATCTGAAAGCACTTGAATCTTTCTGTATTGGGCACTATTCAAAGAATCTAATATAAATTTGGTATAAATAGGTAGCTATTTTAATTGCCTAGTTATTAAATATTCGAATCGAAATTTCGGATTGTTTCACTCTATTCATATATTCATAAAGTTGTTTATTCATGAAAATACAGTTTTAAACACAAAATCTTACGACAAACATACCGAAGACCCTTCCTTTGGAGAGTCGCGGTTGACATGGCTACGGGCAGACTACCTGCAAGAACATTTTAGCCGCAACGGGGTTGCTTACTCGCTAACTTTTCTCTGACTCTAACGGCACTGCAGATCATCTTTCAGTGCACTTGACGATGTCGACCACGACAGAAGCTACGAGGGGGTGTCAAATCTTTGACTGGACGGCACGGCGTCGAATGGCCAGGACTCTTACGAACGGGTGTTGGCTGAATGAATGAATGAATGAAATGGCGCCGATTATGGTTTTCATAAATTGTTTTTGAACTACGATAATTTCTTCTGGTCGAAAGTCATGGAATCTTATTTTTGATTTTGAATACTATCGAAATCGCAGGTTAATTAAAACTCGTTTAGTTCCTCTGTCTCAGCAATCGCTACTCTTGCTAAACAAGGCGCAACAATAAGTTTTTCAAATGGAAAATAGAGTTTGTCATTTTTCCTTTCTACATCATTTTTTCCGAAATAAACATTCTCAAAATACCGCTATTTTGAGTGTCTCCTATGTCCTAACAAGATTTGGCTATAATCATGTTCGCAACCAACATTTAATGCAAATATTCACGAGTTTTCACCTTCGTTTGCCAATATGCATACGTGATAATCTTTAGAGAGTGGAACTTTCCTTTTCCATAATGAAACCTTTAAATAATGATATGCTAGGGCGAGACAATAACCAAAGATACCTACCAATATCATTAGTAGTAATATTTAGGGCCTTTTTTTTTTTTTTTTTTTTTTACCTCTTATTTGCAAAAGCATATATTTTTATAAATAAGAATTATTATAAAATTCATTTAAAATGTATCGAGGTACTTTCCTTCCTGAATAAATTGAAATTTTTAACAAACTTTTTGCAATGAAATAACTCTTGCACTAACTTTTTTTTATGTTTTTTTTATCTTTTTCTAGGATCTGAAGCATGGATTAAACTAGCAAACAACATATCGCATGAATTTTACTTAGTCAGGAATTTACAGCCAGCTACTACGTATTATTTCCATCTGTGTGCAGTGAACAAATTTGGTTGGAGTGAATTCAGTTTACCATCAGAACCCATTATGACACTTGCAGAATGTATGTGAATATTTTGATAAATATCACTATTATTCAGTTTTATTTTATTGAATTCATTACGCTTTAAATGTAACATAATTTATAAAAAAGTTAAGCTGTAACCAAAATTCCCTATTAGTACTAAAGCTATTTGAATTTTTAAGTTTAAAGATTAATTTGTTTGTATTGTTTTCATTTCATTCATACATCAAAAACAAGTAATATAAAAAAATTTTAAGTCAATTCCTACTTTTAAGTTGAAATTTTTTCCTCTTACATCTGGTGCCATCTATTGGTAGATACAGGCAATTTAAATCTAAAAAAAAAAAACTGAAATTAATTAAATTTAATTAATGAATTAATATTTGAAAAACTGTATTAACATCCAGTGTCTTCCATTACAAGTTCAAAAATGCATTTGAACTTGAGTTTATGAATAAAAAGTATTTTATAAACGACTGAAAACTTGAAAAGATATATATAGGGAGAGTGTGAATTAATAGTAGGAATTGAACAAAGAAGAATGTTTTAGTTTTTAAAATTGTTTCTAAAACAAAAATTCATTTTTATATAATTTTCTTTTCTAGCCGCGCCTAAAATTGAGCTGGGCCGAGCTGAAAAGTTCCAACAGGATCAAACAGACAGTGGTCAGGAATTAATTCTGGACACTTTGGACCAGATCAAGTTAGATTACGCTAGGGAGGATGAACCTGTGACACTTGAAGAAGCGGAACCCACTGAATTGTACAATTATATCTCTGAGGTTGCTAAGTAAGCCCGATTTATCTTAAACCTCTTCAAGAACAAATCTTTAAGCGAAAAAAAAAATAATTACTTGGTTTTCGTTTGATTATATTATATTTTATATCAATTTCAATTCAACCAGTTATCAAAAACTAGGGATACAATAGAAATATACCAAAAATTCTTGTATTAAGAGTTGAATGTTAATGGATTAAACTACTAGTGAGAGATACGACTTCATACGTTTAGGGCGCAGTCATTCCATATATTTTCCACAAACTTCATAAGTTCATCTTGCATAACTTTTATCATAATATCTGTTCGATAGCTCGGTCACAAAAATAAACTCAAGTAAAAAACGTGGACTGTATTAATTAATCTCTTTTTTTAGGCAGCCATCAAGCTCGAAGATGGACTGCCACACGACCATTCTCTTTGGTCGTAGTTGTTCAACTCATTTAGTTTATGCAGCCATCAAGCTCGAAGATGCACTGCCACACAACCTTTCTCTTTGGTCGCTGAGTTTCAACTCATTTACACTCTTTCTCCCGTCATCTCACCCCCCTGCCAGACACCCCCACAGACAGGATGTTTTTCTGGACATAGGGCGTTGACCTCCCTATGCAGGGGAACCCTATGCAGAGGATTATATTTTTATAATTTGTATGATTGCAATCTCATTCTTCCTTATCGTTCATCGCTAGGGGCTTAATGTTACCTTGACCTACTGACACTCTGATACATATCTGTGTAAAATATCTCTCCAACTCACCTTTTCATAACCTTTTTGAACTTCCTCCTTAATTTGAAGTCATTAAAAATTTGCACTTCAGATGAGAATAAAATAATTCTTTATTGCGTCGAAACCATTTCGACGTAACAATATCTAAGAAATTTTTTGTGGTCCTTTTTTTTTAAAAGATAAATGTCCTTATACAGTTCATCATTATAATATTTATAAAGTAATATTATTACGTAGAATAAAATATAAACAGTGCTGATATGTGAAAGAATGTTCTGTTCTTAAGAGAGAATACTCAAGAAATTTAGTGTTACTAATACCCCTGGTGCAGGAAAGCTCTACACCAGATCCAGAAGACTCCGTCGCAGGCGACTGGTCCATAGCTAAGGGTAATACAATACTAATACTAATGGCTAAGGGTATGCAGCTTCACTAGCGAGGAACCACGAGGGTTGACTAAAACCTGTGGCACCGAGCCCTAGACACACGGCCATACAGGCTCAGAGATTTAGTACTTAACAACTCTTCAAAACATTTAATTTTTTTTTTTTATTATAATAACATTTAAAAAAATTAAATGTACACCATATGTGTCAGTGTGCCTGAAGAGATTAAGGATTGTGAGTATAACTTGGAACCACCATATTCAATATAGTATGTTGATTACTTTGAGCCTATTGAATATACTCAAAATAATCGATTTTTTTATCCGATTAAACTCTCCTTAATAAAAATAACATTTACAAAATTATTAATTTTTGCGATACTATTTACTTTAACAGCGTTCGGTCCTGTAAATTTATTAAACTTTATTAAGAGATCACTTTTCGGTAAATATCAACATTATTATTATCTAGGAAGAATACTCGCAAAACTCCTACCAAATAGTCTAAGACAAATCAAAAACTTTTGTCTTAAAAGGCAAAATAAGAAATGAATGAACTCATTTTTCTTGCCAATTTGGCAACAAATAATTCAATTCATTCGTATAAGTCAATAGACATTCATTTCTCTCTGTTCTTTGAAGGGGTCGCTTCTCTTTGGTGATGAAAGTTTGGCACAAGAAAGTAAACGGAACGTTCGTCGCCAAAGCCCTCGACTTGACTGGCGCCGCCGGTGCAGCAGCTCACAAAGAATTCGAAATCTACAAGTCTCTGCAGCATGAGAAATTAGCGAATTTGCATTCCGCTAGTGTCTCCAAGAACTCCATGTTTTTGGTCATGGAAAAACTGTCTGGAATCGATGTCATTAGTTATTTATCCATGAGGCCTCTTTACACGGAAGAGCTGGTGTCAAGAATAATTCACCAAGTGAGTATTCTGAACTATTTTATTAGTATTTCTTAAGATACAATTTTTAAGAAATTACTATTATAGCAATTTTTTTAATTAAATTTTAAGAAATAAATTTTTTTTTTTTTTTTCGACTTTTCATTTTAAAATTGCATCTAATTTCTTTTTAAAAATACTATATTAAAATAAAACAAACACATCAGATTGATCTATATAAATTTTTGGTGAAATGCCTTTTTTTTTTTTTTTTTTTTTTTTTTTCATGCTGTTGTTGTTATGTATGCATTTATTGGAACTCAATCCATACAAATATGGCCACTTGCAATAGAAACAACAAAATGCCTTAAAAACAAGTTAAATGTTCTAAGAATAAAAATTTAAAAAGCTAGAAGCACCCTAATAAAAGTCCGTGTGATCAAAACAGGTTTTCTTTGGCCTTCCAGTAAAGAGTACACAAATCACCATTCTGTTAATTAGAGTCCAGTCCCGAACAAACAAGTAGATGTGCCTTATTATTTTATCTGTCTTACATAAAACACATACATCAGAATTCACAATCCTTCTTTTGGCCAGATGTTCAGCCACGCAGTCGTGTCCAGTTCTTAATCTAAAATTGGCAACAGCCTCTTTGCGAGTTTTTCCACTCTTTCCTGATTGTCTTCCAGACTTTTCCCTTTCGTGTTAGATAACAATTCACTGATATACGATGACTTAATTTTTGTACCCTATACTTAGTTCTAAAAGAATCAAGAGGAATAGGACACGGTACAGGAACGACTATTCTTTTTTTTTTAATTGTCGTTTTGTTTTTGTTTTTTAAATTCAATTTTATTTTTTGTCATGCTCTTTTAATATTGTTGTACTTCTATTTTCTCACTGAAAATAAAAAGATTCTTAAAAGAAAGTTTTGTTATAGTTCCAATAGCTTTCTTTAAAAGAATATCGTTTGAAAAATTCTAATAAGAACTGCAAAGCAACGATATTTGATTAAGTATTAATTTTCTTATTATCTTCTACATTAAGATAAAGCAATTATTGACATTTTCTTTTCAAATTTTAAAAACTAATTACAGCAAAAGTGAAATATATATATACTAGCAGAACTCGGCATACGTTGTCCTGCCAAAAAAAAAATGCATTGTAGAAAATAACATAGCGTGAATATATTCTCAGTATTTCAATATAGGTGCATACTAATTTTATCAATGATATTCAATAAAGTTTTACCGACCTGCCCGAAGGCTTACGGAGAACTGCATGGCCAGAAGCACGACAGAACCTACTTTGGCCAGAAGCACGAATGTTATATAAGATAAAATGCTGTAGCCTTTGGCCCCCCTCTGGTGGCAAGTAACAAAGTGGATAGAGCGAACCAATTTTCATACTCGAATGCATAACCTATTTTCAATTTTCATAGTGATTGGTTGAACGGTATAGAAGTTGATGTACTGCAGCACCATCTTACAACAAAGGGAATAGCATAAAAAATTCTCCATGTTTTGTCACACACACACACAAAAAAATTTCATCAAAGTTGGTCAAGCCGTTTAGGTGGAGTTCAGTGGCAAACACACGAACAAAAGAATTATATCGATTGCAGCGCCCTCTACCAGATTCAATTGTGAATCTAAACCATCCAGGGGCCCCTCAAACAAGCACAAAAAAATTTCATTAAAATCGGCCCAGCTGTTTAGAGAAGTTCAGTGACAAACACATGCACAGAAAAAATTACATACACTCAAGAGGCAAAACATTATGACCATCCCTACATTTTGCAATGAACTCGCCTGGATGACGTGGAAGGCACGTGATCAGGTGGAAGTGGTATTTAACTGGTATTAAGTGGTGGTATTAATCCATGCCAAGGCGGATTGAAGCTGTGTTGCGAGCCAAAGATGGGCCAACTCGTTATTGACAGGTGGTCATAATGTTTTGGCTCTTGAGTGTATATAAAGATATATTTTAGATATAACATCAATATTTTTTTTTTACAAAAATGAATTGTTACGCTTAAATTCTGCAAATCAATACAAAAACAATCCTTGAAGCCTACAACGCTATAGAAATTCCATTTACAGGTTATCGATGCTCTGGAATACTTACATTTCCGAGGCATCTGCTATTTCGAACTGCAACCGGACAATGTCGTCATGGAAGACAGACATCACCCCAATATAAAGTTAGTTGATTTTGGAAGTGCTCAATATGTTCCTGAAGAAGGTGCCAAAGTACAAGTGCACGGAAATCCCGAGTATTTGGGTAAGATAATTACTGAATTGAAACAATTTTGTATGAGTATTAATATCAAATAGATTTCCACAGATAGATTGAAAACTTTTAATAATTCGGTCACATCGCCACTTTTAATGTATATAGCCATGAAATGCATTTAAAATTAAATAAGAAATTTTTAATAATAATTTATTCCATTTTATATTTATTAATAAACGAAGGACTTTGCTTTGGTTTCGAAAATTAGAACAAATTATCAAATTGAATCAAATTCTTTAAATAATTATATATCCGATTTGTATATTCATTTAGAAATTGCCTTAAAAATATTTGTTTTAATAAAGTGTGAATATGACCAGTAAAATCGCATTTTCTGTTTATGAAAATAAAATAGTAGCTTTCTGAATTTTCGAATGAAGTTTTGAAGCTGACTAATTTTACGAAAGCAAGTATTCATTATTTTATTTATAACTCACAAATATGACTCGGTGTTGTCCAGCTTAAATGAAATTAATATACATTATTGGGTGGCCAAGAAAGTAATTTTGGTTTTCCCTATTTAAGTACACTGTAGAAACCGAACAAACTTTCTTGGTAATTGAATATATATACTATGATTTATTTTTAAAAATCCACAAAGATGCATTTTGAAGAAAAAAAAAAAAACATTTTATTAGAACAAGATTTTAAGTGAACCATAAAAAGAATCCTTAAAAGATGATGAAAAATTTTTTACCGTTTAATTTCAAGAATATTCCTAAACTCATTCAATCAAATGTTAAAAAACATCTATACATCTATACAAATGAAAGCATGCAATTTTTAAACTAATGTCATTTCAGGATATTTAATTTTATTTTGCTGCTAATTTGATTTTAAATATTACAGTTTTATTTTATTAAATACTTTTTTTTTAAAATTTTGTCGTTATTTTCGGTAGTGCACTGAATAAAAAATGATTATTCCTTAAGAAAAAGTATTGGATCTCAGTGTTGTAGTTTTTATATAATTCGCATCAGAAATTCTAAGTCATTTATCATTTAAATTATTATACATACAGATATTATTTTGGGAACATGTGTTTTTCGTATCCTTGATCACTTTCAATTTTTGGTTTTAAATTTATTTCTCGAGCTTTTTAATACGCTTTTATTAGCTTCACCTGTATGTTTGTATGTATGTAACTGACTTTTTCCCCTGAGATCTGTTTCTCCTCATATACACTATTTAAGCTGCAAGAAACATTTACAGGCATCTTTCAGAAAGAAAACAGTCGATTCTTTTAATACGCTATTATATTAGTTTCACCTGAATGTTTGTTTGTTTTTTAAACTAAAAAGTAAAAATAAATTAATAGTTTAAAAAAAAACTAAAAAAACACGCTTTTAGAGTTAATCAAACTAAAAATTAATTAATAGTTTAAAAAAACTAAAAAAAAAAAAAACACGCTTTTAAAGTTAATCAAACTAAAAATAAAAAATAAATTAATAGTTTAAAAAAACTAAAAACACGCTTTTTAGAGTTAATCAAACTAAAAGTAAAAAATAAAAAATAAATTAATAGTTAAAAAAACTAAAAAACACGCTTTTAGAGTTAATCAAACTAAAAAGTAAAAAATAAATTAATAGTTAAAAAAACTAAAAAACACGCTTTTAGAGTTAATCAAACTAAAAAGTAAAAAATAAAAAATAAATTAATAGTTAAAAAAAAACTAAAAACACGCTTTTTAGAGTTAATCAAACTAAAAATAAAAATAAATTAATAGTTTAAAAACTAAAAACACGCTTTTAGAGTTAATCAAACTAAAAAGTAAAAAATATTTGTTAACATAAGAACAAAAATGACTGACGAGAAAATGAATGTCACTGTTCTAAAAGCGTGGGGTGCTTTATATCACATTTTAAAACTAACTCTGCATTTCGGAATGAAACGAGTGAAAATTATAACGATTGATATCGAGCACCCCACGCTTTTAGAACAGTGACATTCATTTTCTCGTCAGCAATTTTATTCTTATATTAACAAATATTTTTTACTTTTTAATTTGATTAACTCTAAAAGCGTGTTTTTTTAGTTTTTTTAAACTATTAATTTATTTTACATAATATTTAAAAATAATTGAGTAAATATTAATTCAATAAAAAATATAAAATTGTTCTAAAAATCGTTTGGTGAAAGCAAAGACCATTTTATTTCAAAGAGAAAATGTGATCTTTCAAGAAAAGAAAATCGTTTGGAATTGTATAGTTTTTTTTTTTTTTTTTCAAAATTGTTATTATGCATTTTGTTCTTACATTAAATTCTGAATTTTATAAGTAATCTGATTACAATTTTTTTAAATTTTGTTTTTACCTTTTTTTTTTTCGACTTTTTTTTTTTTTCTTAAATATTAATAACACGCCGGAAAACAGATTTTAAAAGCTTCATTTCATAATGAAAAATTCGGCTTTTTATTTTATTAAAAAATAACTAAAGAATTTTTGGGGATTTTTGGTATACACCAGAAAAAAATGAATTTTTATAAATTTAATGAAATATATACATATGTAAATACAGGTGGGAGAACATTCCCACACAGAGATTATTTTTTTGTATACAAAGAATTTCTGAAAATAATCCATCTACTACATTAATATTATCTTGTTCTTTTTTAGCACCTGAAGTTTTGAAAGGCGAAGATGTTCATACACCTGTTGATATTTGGGGAGTTGGAGTTTTAACATACATACTGTAAGCATATTTCTTTCAATTCATTAAAATATACAATATTCCATTTGTAAATCAACGTGGAGTAGTTGAAGCTAATTAATATCACAAAAGAAATCACCTTTTCACTTGCAACATAAGAGTGGTTTAGGACAAGAAAATAAATTCAAACCGTCATCTAATAAAATCTTTTAGTTGAAAATAAATTAATTAACGTGAGAAAAAAAAATTCTTTCTGTGTTAATAATCAATCAATAATCCAATACGAAGTACAATCTTGATTCAAAATTATAAACTTTGATTTTAGTATTTTCTTAAGAATGCTACAATATCCACATTTATTAGAATGCATTTTCCCACAAGAAGAGATATAGTATTTCTCCTGGAGAGAGGAATGTATATTCTTTGACAAGTATATAATAACCTATCACACAAATCGGACGGCAAATAAGCAGTGTCTTGGATAATGATACATCATGAAATTAGCGATTGTCTATTCGACCTTCACAGATCGAAACAATTACGGATGGAATATGTACTACGTGATGAGTTGCTGCATCGTGATTGGCGATAGACCATGGGCCGAAGAAGTGTCCACTCCAATGGGTTCTAGACGCATTGTCTTAAAAAAATTGGGGGAGGAGAGTGTTTTGTGACGAGTCGACAAGAAATGTCGTTTCTCTTTTTTTTTTTTCTGTGAAGTGACTGAACAGGACGGAGATTCCGCCTGTTTGCAAAGTGAGCTCTTTGTGGTTCCGTGTAACACGCCGTGTGATAATTAAGGCCTTCCGCAGACCGGGGGCATCAGATTCGTCATAGATTCGAGAACTCTGAAAATCTCCGACCTTGAGTGAACTGCAAATGAACTATGAATCAAATTTATATCGTTAATTTTCATTTCTATGTGAATAGTATAATAACCCAGAATTCTGTGTATAGATATATATAATATATATATAATGCTTGCAAATAAAAATTATAGTGCTGCCATGAACCTGAAATTGGTCCTCTTCTTGAAGCCGTTATAGGTTTAGTATAGGCAGAGACATTATAATATTATAAACTTACATTTAAAAAGTTTATAATATTATGGATTTATATCATTTTATATTTTTAATTAGTAAATTTGTTTTAACAATTATATTATAAACTTTAAATGTAAGACTCTGTAATAAATATTAAATAAAAAGTTTAATTTATGGATTTATATCATTTTATATTTTTAATTAGTAAATTTATTTTAACAATTATGATATTATAAACTTTAAATGTAAGACTCTGTAATAAATATTAAATAAAAGTTTAATTTATGGATTTATATCATTTTATATTTTTAATTAGTAAATTTGTTTTAACAATTATGATATTATAAACTTTAAATGTAAGACTCTGTAATAAATATTAAATAAAAGTTTAATTTATGGATTTATATCATTTTTATATTTTTAATTAGTAAATTTGTTTAACAATTATGATATTATAAACTTTAAACGTAAGACTCTGTAATAAATATTAAATAAAAGTTTAATTTATGGATTTATATCATTTTATATTTTTTAATTAGTAAATTTGTTTTAACAAATAAAATAAAATTACAGCCTAATGGCTTTATTTGTAACTTTTCTTATTCAAATATTAATACATTTGATATGTCATTTCAGATTGAGTGGTGTTTCGCCATTCGCTGGAGACAACGACAAAGAAACCAAAGATAACGTCCTGTATGTGAGGTACCATTTTGATCACTTGTACAAAGAAGTAACGCCCGAAGCGACTCATTTCCTAATGCAACTCTTCAAACGAACGCCTCAGTAAGTAATCCTCACGATGACTTTTGTCTTTTGCTAAATGTTGAGGTAAAATAAATTACAGTTTTATCAAAAATATTCTTGGTTCAATAGCATTAAAAAAAAAAAAAGCGAATGTAGAAAAATAAAGATTTTAATTTCAACAAAAAAAAAAATTTTTTTTTTTCGTCTAATTTTTAGTACAAATTATTTAAATTAAAAATTTTGCTGTGCATTGTTTTGACAATTATCTACATCTGGATTTCAATCAGTAGGTCTGGAATAAAATTATTTTTGATTTGCTATGTACTCACTCGTTTTGGAATTCAGCTTTTAGCTAAATAGCCAAATGACAAAGAAAAGAAAGGCAAAAATCGAAACTAGAACACACAGAGAACTCCAGCGAAAATGATGGATAGAATCGCGAAAGCATAGAAACGAAATCCTTGTCTCCAACATAAACTTCTGATTCTTATCAAATTAAAAAAATCAATCACGTGTCAAATCAAATCTTAAATTATCACGTTACAATCCTACCGACTTTGTGTAGCAAGCCAACGGAAGTTGCTATATAATGAAAGTCAATTTGTAGATAAATGAAATCAAATCTTATATATTTTTATAGATATGTCGTTTTTACTTTTAATTTATTAACAAGAAGTTTTTAAAATTTGGGATCCATCTCCGGAAGAAAGAAAAGCACTATGTCCAAGAGCTACGAAAGTGTAAAGCGTCTGGCTGTCATAGCAAAGAAATCTTTGAACGAGTTTTGATTACCAGAATAAAGAGTATAGGAAATGAAGATTTCTAGGTTTGGTTTGTCGCTCTACGGTAATTTTTTGCACATTTTTAGGCTAATTAAACCAGGATCTACGTTGAATGTGGATTCCGAACATCCATGCCACTGCCAGAGTTTGAACCTGAAGCCTGTGGTACCAAAAGCGAGAGCGCTACCCAAATGACCATCATGCCGCAATTATCAATGTTTGGTTTGCCGCTCTACATTCCTTTTGCGCAAACTTTGGGCTAATTAGACCGGGATCTACAGTTTAACGTGGATTCCGAACCACTCAAACATCCATGCCACCGCCAGGATTCGAACCTGAAGCAGCAAAGGCCAGAGCGCTACCATCAGGCCGCAGGGAAATGAAGAATCCGAGAGAGTTCCTAAACAGAAATGTTAAACTAGTGATTATTAGCTAGGGTCTAGTGCAATAACTGAATCTGTTTGTCGGAAATTAAGAAGATCAAAACGAGTATTATTACAGTATATATATATATATATATATATATTGAATTACCTTTAATTACAAATTTAAAAGTAGCTTTTTTACATTCATAACATGTCATTGATGAAGTATTCCGTGCACAGGAAAAGGCCAACTGCCGAGGAATGCCTAGAGAACAAGTGGTTGCTCCCCAACGAGTTCATGATCAAGAAGAGAGACCACGCCGTCTTCCTCTCGCACCACCTGAAAGAGTTCTCTGAGCAGTTCCATTCCCACAAGAGCAAATCCACGCCCCAGCACCTAATCAACATCTTCGGAAAGCCCGAATCTAGGTGAGTAGCGTTGCAATAGTGTCTTACTGCCAAAACAATTTATTTGTTATAAATTTCTGCATTATAATTCTCAGTGCCGCATAATAACCATTCATAATTTTAGGCGAGGAAAACAAAGCAAACTGCCTGGTATAATCAGCAAACAAAGATTATTTAGCTGCTTTCTTTGACACAAAATGTACCAATTATCATCATCATCACTGGAGCAACAGCCCCATGGTGGGCGAAAGCCGGCAGCTTACTGACAGGTTTCTAGACAGGAGATGCTTTCTTTTTACGAAGTAGGGTTGTCAGCCCTACGCCCAACGCTCTACACAGTCATATTAGACCGAGACCTACGGCTTAAAGTGGATTCCGAACCACTACGAACATCCATCGCAACGCCGGGACTCGAACCCAACCTGTGACACCGAGGGCCAGAGCGCTAGTCACTCGGTCATCAGATCCCTTTTTAATTTTTATACATACTATATAAAAGTGTACTATAAAAAATATATACTATATAAAATAATAGTGTATATAAATATATATAGGGTGGTTACAGAAACAGAAAAAAATTCCGGCTACTAAAATTAATTTCTTGCCTTTTCCCTTACCTCAGAATTACGTACAATATACGTTATTAATAACACTTTTATCAATAATTTCTATAAATATAAAAAAATAGGAACATTTCTAAAATTTAATCTATTAATAAATAGTATATTACAGTAAACCTCTTTATAAAGATAACCCCTCTTACTAAAATGCAGATCAATTATTTCACTTAAACTATTTTTATTAAGAGGAATTTACATGATATATTTTAACACCCGTCTTCTTTTAAAAGCGAAAAAGAAATATCAAAACGTCACAAAATGGCGAACGGCAATCCTCCCTAAATTAGTTTTTTAAAGACGACACCGTACCATTGAATTTTGCTTTTTCTCCCCTCTACTTACATATGTAATGGAAGCCTAATTTATGAGCAGAATTAGTAATTAAACATCTTCTAATAATAAATTAAAATGTACATTCATCAAATATGTTAAAGGACACTTGATTAAATGATTTAGGTTTAAGACACTTAAAATAAATTTAAATAATTCATTAACTTAATTTTCAGTTATAAAGTAGTACATAAATAACAAATACCAATCAATGCAGATGCAAAAAGGATTGTGCTTAAGGAATGAATTTAATCTTGATACACAATAAAAATTAATCAAATATTTAAAAATATTAAAATCCTTACTTTTCTAAATTGGCTTGAGCAAATAGCATAAGTAAAATCAAGTAAAATCAAACACACACTACATAATCATTTAAAAATGAGAAATCATAAACAACCAATTATAAAAGCCGTACGTAAGGTTGTAATGAGTAACGATCCGAGTTTGCCAAGTATGCTTATGGCTACAAAATCGCAGATCGCGCGCATATTTGGCGCGAAATGCTGTCCCTCGGCAATTTTCAATGCTTTTTTAACATTTTTGCTTTGAATTTCTCTGCCTTTTCTAGATTAGTAAAATTTCCTGATTTCCCGGTTCTGTCGCCACCTTGTAGTAGCAAAAACCGGAAAGAAACAAAAGAAAAATATTTTACGAATATAATCCATGAAATCAAAAAAAAAAAAATTATTTTATCTTCAGTTAACAAAAAGCTTCATCTGAGAATAAAAGAGAAAATCTCAATGAATAAATTATTTTTTTAAAAAAGGGAATTTTTTCGATTTTGAAAGGAGAAAAAAAAAAAAATCCCATAGCTTGTAATCTTCATGTATGCTACCAAAATGAAAATCTTAATCCCAGAGTTTATAATTTAGTCACGTGCATTGCAAAAATTTTCATGAAAATATACAACAAAAAGTTTATTATAATTATTACTTAAAGCTTATTAAGATGCTAAACTTATTAGACTAACACTTCTATTGGATAACAAAGGGCAAATGTAATAGCAGCAGTATATTTATTTGTACAGAATATTAAATACAATTTAAAAGTTACATTAATTACGTAAGAAAATTTTATGCACTTTTTCCACAAATACATTTTTGCGATGTTTTTTAATTGCACAAAGTAGGAAAAGTAATAGTTAAGAAGTGATTTTTAAAAGAAAAAAATTCTATAGTCCTTAACAAACAGCC
This sequence comes from Caerostris extrusa, assembly GCA_021605095.1. Taxonomy (NCBI): domain Eukaryota; kingdom Metazoa; phylum Arthropoda; class Arachnida; order Araneae; family Araneidae; genus Caerostris; species Caerostris extrusa. The sequence continues at coordinate 3,348 of BPLR01000014.1, read as the reverse complement.
AAGTAAAATAGATTTATGGTAGACGGGTTATGTCATACGAGTAGGAAAAATTGTTCAATAAAATAACATCTACATCACATTTAATTAAAAATAATTAATATTTGCAAATTATACAAATAAAGGAAATTGCACAGAATCATCGCAGTAGTAAAGCGAGTTGCGAGTTAATGTTTCTCGACATGAACAGATAAACTGAATGTTGAGGTTCAGAAGTATCAAGTTTATCGTTTCAATTAACTGCAAGTTGAAAAACAACTAACCGACTGAAGGTTTGTCTTAAACATGAGACACCACAGATTCAAACAATGTAATAGGAAAAATAACTTCACAGTGTGTGCAATTACACTTTGTTTTATTTTATTTTATTTTATATCCTTCCAGAAAAACATCTTAAAATTACTTTGTGCCACATGTCTCACTAGCATCCAATAACAAAGTAATTTTGTTGCACGATTCCTCTTTAAATCCGGATATTTACCTTTGCATGAATAGCTGAGAGTACTATACTGGTTAATCTGAAATATTTATTTTTTGTATTAATACAGAGAAGTTAGCATCTCTAAGGCATCAAAAGAAAATTAAAAATTTGATGTATAAACTTATTCTAAAAATACTTTTTTTTTTTTTTCAGGTAATGAACTGTTATTCTCCATTGGGAATCTTTCTGCTTTCCTTCAAGAATAACTGCTACACATCTTTTATTATAAAAGATTCAGTGTATAATATACAAGGACTTGCTTCAACAAAATACTAAATCTTATAAGTTTTTTGTGTTCTGTGCATGTAATTAGAATAACAAGAGATGATTTACACCTGAAAAAAATGGACTTTCTACATATAATATTTAATGAAGTGATTTACAAATAAAATTCAGACAATGAAAATTTTTATTCTTTTTAAGTTGTATGACAATATTTTAGGTACATTGAAAAAATCTTATCAATTTCGTTTATGTAATATGATATTCTAAAAAATTATCTTACAGATGTAACAATGTTTTTTTTTGTTGATGTTGTTCAAATTTATTTAAAATAAAATTTATTACTAAAATCATACTTGTATACTCTTTACAATACATTACTTTAGAAGAATAAGATGATTAAATATGCAAATCTCATTTATTATTATTTGAATTCATTTTAAAAATTTCCAAACACTACATTCAAATATAAATAGAAATTTTGTGGACTTTTTAAATTATATATATATTTATAATTTTAAAAAATACGTACATAAAATTATATATATATAAAAATACGTAAAATTATACATATATTTATAATTTTAAAATAATGTACGTATTTATTATAATGTGAAGCTTTTTTATTTTTATTTTACAAGTTTGGTTTTAGTATTGCTTGTTACAATGGTAACTACTGCTGGTTTGAGAAACATTTAGTATTGTTTAAAAAAGAATCTTCAAAGAATTTTTTTTTAATATAATATTTCTGAAAGAGAAAAATATGTTTTATAAATTAGCTATAAATAGTTATTTCTTAAAATTCTATTTAAAAAGTATGCAGCAATACTCTAGACATATTATGGCCTTTCTAGCCAAGAATTAAAACAAAATTGTTACAATATTTTTTTTTAATAAAGCATTAACTGGAAAAAAAAACACTTGTGGCTTTAGACACAAATACTAACTAGCCACATTTAAAGCAAGCACATATAAATACTCAAAAACTTCCATGGTATATTTTTGCTATACATTACTTGCTAAAATTTAAAATCATATTCAAAATAATTTGCCAAAAATAAAAGCTGCATGTGACTTCGACAATATTGGAGACAAATTTTAACTGACAACTGGGAACAGACATTATGCATACAATGTGTTATAATAAGGCTAGCTGGCTTAATCAGCAAGACATACATGCAAATTCTATAATTAGGATTGGTTATGACATATAGGAACAAAGATAGCAATCAAGAAATTATTTATGACTAAATATATATTTAAATACTTTTACCTTTGACACTAAAAATTTGTTGTTTCATAACATTAAAAATGTTCAATTTATATGCTGAAATGTTATAATAAATAAAATAATTCAAACTCTAACTGGCCATAACAATTATAAATTAAACCAATGCAATAAAGTAAGTTTACTTGACTTGAAAGAAGTAGCAAGCTGCGATCCTCCTTATTTTTCAATTGAACCTTTATAATAGCATTTAGCATAATTCTGCTGTTAAATTAGTACCATAGCAATTTTCTATGCAATATTTCTTCTAAAATGCTCCAAAAAAAATATGTATATTGTTATTATCTAAAGGTCTTTTTTATTTATTGTCATCAATTCATACTTTTCCACTATTTATGATGTAGTTTTATTAAAATCTATGTTAAAAATTAAAGAAATTGAATGAAATGATGCGCCACATAAAAAGCATTATAAAGCTAAATTTGTCCTAATCATTAATAAGGAAAATATACTAAAAGTACATATTTACAGCTTCTAAGTGCAAGTTCACGACTAGGAAATATGAGATTTTCTACCAGCGAGAACAGTTCAAAATAGTTTATATTTTATAAAAACACTCATGATTTTAAAAAGTCAATTTGGCTTTATTATTTATTTAGCATACAACACAGTACCACACGTCCTTTATTAATAAGGCATAATTTCCATTCATGCATGGCATATATATAACACAAAACTATATATAGCGTTATTTTTACAAATGCAGTCAAAAACATTATATACTTATTGAATAACAAATAGTTTTTCTTTACCGCTCATTCAGCTATATTACACAAAATATTTTATGAAAGACAAAATTAAATAAAACACATCAACTTTTAAAAAGCAACAGCAAATTCGCGTGTGATATATAATTACTACTAACTATAAATATTCAACAATTTAAAAAACAATTGTTACGTGCAATATCACCTCGGATTTGGATTTACAAATAAAATAAACATAAAGCATTCATTAGCCTAACTAATTATAATACAACTATAAAATCATATTTTGAGCAATATCAAATATATTAAATATATAAACTAAACATTTTGTTTTATAATATAAAAAGATTATCTTCAGTTTTCAAAATGCGAATCTTTTCAGCATTTTCGAAATATTCTCCCAAAATGTCTTTTGTCTGACTGAAAGGAACTTGCTTTAGCCTCCATATCTTTGTTACTGTATTTCTGCTTTTTTACAATGTGATTTTCAACACATTTTAAGAGAACTAAATTTTTAATCTCAAACTGAGGTTTGTTAAATAAATTAACATGTTAGTTTATTAATAATATTTCTGACATCTTCATTCTTACGTCGAAATTTGTCGTAGAAGTAGAAACTGAACTATTTTTGTAAAAATACAGCAATGCGTAAC